>JAVJIF010005630.1:0-81007 GCA_038442645.1 Agave tequilana
AAACTCTAGGACTCTCTGGCTATAAATTAACAAGTATAGCCCCCATGAATTGTAACCTGTAGTTGATTATTGAATCAATAAGATCTCTCTCTCCCTTGCCTTGAGGACGTAGGCAAATTGTCGAACCTCGTTAATATTGTGTTTGACTTTCTCTCTTGTTTAATTGTTCTTATCTTTTGAGTACTTCTCTAGGTGTATCTCCCTCTGTCGGTTGGGGTTTTCTTATTGATTGTTGCACCTGCGAGCAACAAGTGGTATCAGAGCTATGCCCCAAACTTAGTCGTGTGTGTGGGTGATGTTCGATGATATCGATCCCCCCAATGGCGCAAAAGACGCAATGGGCCTGATTATGCCAATAGCACAAAAAAGCGCAGTAGGCCCCTGTAAAGTGTAACACCCGCTCCCGGAATACGTACTTAGTTGCGTATTCAATTTTCCGATCGTATTTTTTCGATTTGCTTCCTGTATTGGTTTTGTATTATGAATTGTTTATATGATTGTTTTGTTTTGGATCCGGATTCGTGGACTCGGATTCAGCCCTAGTCTGAACCAGGGACCCGATCTCAGTTTATTACTCGATTTAGTCTTTCTGGTATTTCAATTTGACCGATTTCAGTTTTAAACGTCATTTTCCAATATTTTAGATTTTCTATGATTTTCTGAAATTTTCCAGAATTAAATTGAAATTCTTCAAAACCGGTGTTGACCAGTGTCGCTGACCGACTCTCGGATTTTTAATTTTCAAACGAAGTTGAATCTTAAGAAACGGATTTCCTGCAACTTCTTAAAAATCATATTTTCTATCCAAATACATTTTCTGAAATTTTTCTAATTTTATTAAAAATCCGGCCAATCCGGTGTATACCGAGATTGACGGTTGACTTCAGGATTTTTATTTGAAAATAAGATTGAATCTTTGAATACCATTTCACTAAAATCTTTTTATAATATTTGTTATTTTTGAGAATTTTGGGAAACTTATCAAGCTATGTTATTTTTGGACCTTACCGGAGTTTTCGGTATTTCCCAAATACCGAGAATTTATCCTAATATTCCACTTTTCTCTTTTTTCCATTTTCTCCCCTTCCTCAAACGCGAGTTTCACCTACCTGAGATTCTGCATTTAATGCGGAGATCCTCTTCATGCCTCCCCATGCTGCATTTAATGCACTGCTAATCAATTCCAATCAATCATTATGACTTTTGTCCTTTTTTTAAAACGCAGCCTTTTGCATTTCCTCCTGGACGGCTTTCATCCCCGCGTCCAGTTCTTTTGGCCTGGACGCAGCCATTGCCTTGTTGAGACGCAACTTAATTGGTGCGTTCTCTTTTGCTTTGATAAGCAATGGCAACATTATTATAATATTTTCCCACCCTATATAAATACCCCCACTCCTTCTCTCTCTTTCATTTCTCTTCTTCTTCTTTTTGCAGCCAACAGAGAGGCAACAAACAGCCCACTCCCTTGGCCGGCCACCACTCCTCCATTTCCACCACTATCTCCTCCACCACTCCTTCACCAAATCCTCCACCATTCTCCCCTCCATCTCCTCCTCCATTTCCAACCACAACAACCTCCATAACATCTTCTTCCTCCTCTTTTTCACCATAAAACATCAAACAACCCATTCTCACCACCACCTTCTCCACCATTTCCACCCCACCTACACCTCCTTGGACACCCCGAACCACGCCAATAACAACTCCTCGGCGAGCTCTTTCATTCTACCAACTCGTCGCTCCCCGTAACATCGTTTGCAAAATCTCATTTTTTTCAAAGTGAACTATACTTGCACCATCAACCTCCTTCCCTTGTGAAGGCCGGCCACTCCTTTCGGATTGGGGCCGCGCTCTTCTCCGTTGGCAAGACTCTAGGGCCGGTACCCTCCTTTTGGATTGGGGCCGAGCTTTTCTTCGTCGGACGCATCAAAGGAACATTTTAGGCGAGTAACTTTGCTCGCCAAGTCATGGATAACTATTTTCATACTTGTATTTTTATCAACAAACGCAACCCTCAAAAGTCAGGTTCTGCTCTCTGTTTGCACTCTGATAGTCGACTTGACCCAGTCATTAGTCGACTTGACCCCTTTATTAGTCGACTACTCCCTTACCTCAAGTCGACTAGCTTATTTGAAACGCGCCCTTTTTCTGAAAACGCGACCTTATTAGTCGACTAACCCTTTTCCTAGTCGACTAACTTTTTCTATAAGACGCAGCTCTTTGAGACGCGACCTTATTAGTCGACTAACCCCTTTTCCCTAATCGACTAACTTTTTCTATAAGACGCGGCTCTTTGAGACGCGACCTTATTAGTTGACTAACCCCTTTTCCCTAGTCGACTAACTTTTTCTATAAGACGCGGCTCTACGAGACGCGACCTTATCAGTTGACTAATCCCTTTTCCCTAGTCGACTAACTTTTTCTGAAGACGCGACCCTATGAGACGCGGCCTTATTAGTAGACTTGGTCCTACTCTATAGTCGACTAACTCCTTCTCTAGTCGACTACTTATTTTCCCTAGTCGACTAAAATTGGCTGATTGCTGTGTTTGATCCCTTTATTAAAATAGACCTTCCCATGGATTTTGTATTGATCATGTGCCTTCAGTTGCTCAACTCCACTTGATGTTACCCAACTATTACTCAGTTGCTCAGCTCCACTTGATGTTACTCAACTATCACTCTACCATCGCCAGATACAAGCTGGCATATACCTGTCTGATATGTTATCACTTGACACCTGACATACTACTACTTGACACTGACTCATGATTGTACCACCTGTTCCCGTCAAATCCTGAATGGAACTAAGTGCCACATGGAACAAAGTGCCATCACACTCCGTGGTGGGGGCCACCTCTTGAATCTGTGGGGGCCACCTCTAGAATCCATCTCCTCAGAGCAAAGTGCCACACCACACACATGGTGGGGGCCACCTCTTGAATCTGTGGAGGCCACCTCTTGAATCTGTAGGATCACCTCCTGTCTGTACCTGATCTCCTGTTATGATTCTTGTTATGTACTCCTGAATTCCTGATCATGTCCTACTTCGGTTCTTACCATGAAAGTGATATTTACTTGATAAATTATAATTAGACAACTTGTACCCGGTTTGGGGGAAACTGATGGGCCCTGATTAATCATGTTTATGGTGGTCTTATCGAGCCGCGCGTGGCCAAATACTTGAGGGATCCCTGGCGGCCACCAGGGATTCCGTGGGGTGTACTGGCACCCCTACTCCTGAATATTCCTGCCGGTATGCACACGCCCTAGGCCTATTTCTATGGGATCTGCGATACTCTATTCCTGTTCGGGCGACCATAAGTCCCGGTACCTAGCGGTACGTTCCGGCTCAGCACCGGATACTCCTGAACCGTTGTCCCGGGCATGTACGGGGCCCATCTGAAACATGATTCATCGAACTTTATCAGTTTCCAAATAACTTGCTCTATAAGTTGTAAGTAGAAGTGTGTAATGGGACACATACTAAAACCTACACTTAGACAGCCTAATTATAATAATATACTAATTTGATCGGTTGTATTGTTTTGTAACTCGAGCTGTACAAGTTCTGGTTACGGTAAAATGAGGTAAAAGTATATATATGAGGGTTTCCTTGTTTGGATTATTCCTTCGATGTACTAGTCTCATGGAGCCGTGACCTAAGTTTGTGCGATCGGTTTTGCTTGTAATCGGCTTTATTCGGTTTTATCGATTTTATCGTTTTAAGGAAATATCTGGTGTTGTCCTATCTATTTTACTTCTCACCACCTTACCTGCTCTTATCTTGTCATACCATGAGTATTTCCTGCCTGATAGCACTTGTTACATATCTACCTGCTTATACATGTTCCTGCTCACGACACGGTTTTTCAATGCATGATTATGATTCGGTTTTTTATCAATACACTTGTACTTATCACAGCACGCCATCTGGCATTTGTATCACTACTCGCCTGAGGAGTTCTGACTCCTCTGGATCCTCATGTCCAGGTCCTGGAGCTTGGACCGTAGGGTATTTTCTTGCTGAGGACCAAGTTCAGTTCTGCGGAGCAGTCAGATCAGCTGTAGCTCCAGTCCCATCCTTGCTCCCCCTTGTTGGCTCGCGGTTTCTCCAGCTATCTCGTGAGCGCCCTTTTGTACTGTTCATATATGTATATCTACTGGTATTCTCGCATTTGCGCCTGTCGGTGATGTAATACTATTGTAATATATATATCACCTCTGGTGATAACTTTGTAATTGTACTCATATGTTGGAATGTATAATGCACCACTTGCTTCCGCACTCTGATTCTTGCCTGTACTGATGCTTAGCGTATATACGTGAGGGTATTTCTGACCTACGTATATACGTCGCAGTAACGCCCGGATCGGGGCGTTACAGGGTGGTATCAAGAGCCTAGGCTCTCGCATCCTCAGTACGTCCAGACGGCAAATTAATGGTAAAGAATTTGCAACTGGAATACAAGAGTCCTGGTTATACAATCCAACTACAAGTGCAGAGTTATCTCTCTCTCTTTCTTCTGATCCATTCCTCGTATCCTGAGACCCTTCAATCTTTTACCTTCCAGCTCCTTCTTGCCACCCTTTTAACTAACTCAGATATGGAAAGACGGGGAACACGTAATGGTGCTGGTACCTCTCAAGATGGATCAAACAAGACAATATGGTATGATGAGGGTACTTCAAGGGATGATGCAGAGTCAACAGCAGCAGACAGAGCTTCTGTGTCAAGGACTGTTAGTTGCACCCCGAGAGCAGAGGCCAGGCAACGCGTCAGACTTCAGGAGATTACAGCCGGCAATCTTTTCGGGAACGGAGAAGCCTCTGGATGCAGAACAGTGGCTGATAGACACAACAGACCTTTTGAAGGCGGCCCGAGTCCCTGATGAGAACCAAGTGGAAGTGGCCAAGATACAGCTGAGAGATGTGGCCAGAACCTGGTGGTTGGCAGAAGAAGCAGCACTGGAGGAACCCATTACGTGGGACCAATTCTCAAAGATTTCTATGAGAGATTCTTTCCGGCAACAGCCTAAAGGGAAATGGAAGAACAATTTATCCGCCTGTAGCAGCACAATCGATCAGTGGATGAATATGCTGCTGAGTTCCTGAGGCTTAGCAGGTTTGCACCCTACATGGTGACAGACGAAGAAAAGAGGGCGAGCAGGTTTCAGCAAGGGCTGAAGATGGATGTCCAGATGTTCCTTATTCCTCAACAGCTGAAGACTTACTCCCAAGTTCTCTCCATTGCCCGTTAAGTAGAACGAGGACTGGAGAAGAAGAGTGAGAACCAGGTACAGAACAAGTCAGTAAGAGACCCTTTCAGTTGATGAATGATGAAGATACAGCTAGGACAATCAATGGTCCGATGATCAAACGACCATTCCAACCTCCCCTTCAGCAGATGATATACGGGTACTGCCGAAAGCCCGACACATCCAACGCAATTGCCGAAAGATAATGGGCTATGTTTGGTATGTGGATCTGGAGATCACTCTATAGGTGATTGTCCATTCAAGAGGACCTATCCATACCACCACCAGCATTTCCAGCACGAGCAGCACCCCTAGCACTTCCAGCTCCACCACATAGAGGAAACCCAGAGACCATTAGCCGACGAGCTCCATTCCCGCCCCAGCAGTATGATCACCCACAGAGAGGAGTGAGAACTGGAGCAGATCATGGTAGAGGTCAAGTCTACAACATGGCGGCAGAGGCATCAGACGAAGCAGCAGCAGAATATGAAACTCAGTATCCGAAACAGGAACCTTGAGGATGTCACTGTAACCGCTACCCCTGATCCTTTTGTATTTTGAGTTGGCAATCTTTCGTAAATATTCCACTTTATCATTCTCTCACTGCCAATCCTGGTCCCTCCTGTGTTCCTCATCCCCTATCGAAATTGCGAGGACGCAATTTTTTTGTAAGGTGGATGGATTGTAACACCCCGCTCCTGGAATACGTACTTAGTTGCGTATTCAGATTTTCTGATCGTATTTTTTTCGATTTGCTTCCTGTATTGGTTTTGTATTATGAATTGTTTATATGATTGTTTTGTTTTGGATCCGATTCGTGGACTCGGATTCAGCCCTAGTCTGAACCAGGGACCCGATCTCAGTTTATTACTCTCGATTTAGTCTTTCTGGTATTTCAATTTGACCAATTTCAGTTTTAAACGTCATTTTCCAATATTTTAGATTTTCTATGATTTTCTGAAATTTTCAGAATTAAATTGAAATTCTTCAAAACGGTGTCGACCAGTGTCGCTGACCGACTCTCGGATTTTTATTTTCAAACAAAATTGAATCTTAAGAAACGGCTTTCCTGCAACTTCTTAAAATCATATTTTCTATCCAAATACATTTTCTGGATTTTTCTAATTTTATTAAAAATCCGGCCAATCCGGTGTATACCGAGATTGACGGTTGACTTCAGGATTTTTATTTTGAAAATAAGATTGAATCTTTGAATACCGATTTCACCAAAAATCTTTTTATAATATTTGTTATTTTTGAGAATTTTTGGGAAACTTTTCAAGCGATGTTATTTTTGGACCTTACCGGAGTTTTCGGTATTTTCCCAAATACCGAGAATTTATCCTAATATTCCACTTTTCTCTTTTTCCCATTTTCTCCCTCCTTACTCAAACGCGAGTTTTCCTACCTGGGATTCTGCATTTAATGCGGAGATCCTCTTCATGCCTCCCCATGCTGCATTTAATGCACTGCTAATCAATTCCAATCAAGTCATTATGACTTTTGTCCTTTTGTTAAAACGCAGCCTTTTGCATTTCCTCCTGGACGCGGCTTTCATCCCCGCGTCCAGTTCTTTTGGCCTGGACGCAGCCATTGCCTTGTTGAGACGCAACTTAATTGGTGCGTTCTCTTTTGCTTTGATAAGCAATGGCAACATTATTATAATGTTTTCCCACCTTTATAAATACCCCCACTCCTTCTCTCTCTTTCATTTCTCTTCTTCTTCTTTTGCAGCCAACAGAGAGGCCAACAGCAGCCCTCCCTTGGCCGGCCACCACTCCTCCATTTCCACCACTATCTCCTCCACCACTCCTTCACCAAATCCTCCACCATTCTCCCCTCCATCTCCTCCTCCATTTCCAACCACAACAACACCTCCATAACATCTTCTTCCTCCTCTTTTTCACCATAAAACACCAAACAACCCATTCTCACCACCACCTTCTCCACCATTTCCACCACCACCTACACCTCCTTGGACACCCCGAACCACGCTAATAACAACTCCTCGGCGAGCTCTTTCATTCTAGCCAACTCGTCGCTCCCCGTAACATCGTTTGCAAAATCCCATTTTTTTCAAAGTGAACTATACATGCACCATCAACCTCCTTCCCTTGTGAAGGCTGGCCACTCCTTTCGGATTGGGGCCGCGCTCTTCTCCGTTGGCAACTCTAGGGCCGGTACCCTCCTTTTGGATTGGGGCCGAGCTTTTCTTCGTCGGACGCATCAAAGGAACATTTTAGGCGAGTAACTTTGCTCGCCAAGTCATGGATAACTATTTTCATACTTGTATTTTATCAACAAACGCAACCCTCAAAAGTCAGGTTCTGCTCTCTGTTTGCACTCTGATAGTCGACTTGACCCAGTCATTAGTCGACTTGACCTCTTTATTAGTCGACTACTCCCTTACCTCAAGTCGACTAGCTTATTTGAAACGCGCCCTTTTTCTGAAAACGCGACCTTATTAGTCGACTAACCCCTTTTCCCTAGTCGACTAACTTTTTCTATAAGACGCGGCTCTTTGAGACGCGACCTTATTAGTCGACTAACCCCTTTTCCCTAGTCGACTAACTTTTTCTATAAGACGCAGCTCTTTGAGACGCGACCTTATTAGTCGACTAACCCCTTTTCCCTAGTCGACTAACTTTTTCTATAAGACGCGGCTCTATGAGACACGACCTTATCAGTCGACTAACCCCTTTTCCCTAGTCGACTAACTTTTTCTGAAGACGCGACCCTATGAGACGCGGCCTTATTAGTCGACTTGGTCCTACTCTATTGTCGACTAACTCCTTCTCTAGTCGACTACTTATTTTCCCTAGTCGACTAAAATTGGCTGATTGCTGTGTTTGATCCCTTTATTAGAAATAGACCCTTCCCATGGATTTTGTATTGATCGTGTGTCTTCAGTTGCTCAACTCCACTTGATGTTACCCAACTATTACTCAGTTGCTCAGCTCCACTTGATGTTACTCAACTATCACTCTACCATCGCCAGATACAAGCTGGTATATACATGTCTGATATGTTATCACTTGACACCTGACATACTACTACTTGACACTGACTCATGATTGTACCACCTGTTCCCGTCAAATCCTGAATGGAATTAAGTGCCACATGGAACAAAGTGCCACATCACACTCGTGGTGGGGGCCACCTCTTGAATCTGTGGGGGCCACCTCTAGAATCCATCTCCTCAGAGCAAAGTGCCACATGGAACAAAGTGCCACACCACACACATGGTGGGGGCCACCTCTTGAATCTGTGGGGGCCACCTCTTGAATCTGTAGGATCACCCCCTGTCTGTACCTGATCTCCTGTTATGATTCTTGTTATGTACTCCTGAACTCCTGATCATGTCCTACTTCGGTTCTTACCATGAAAGTGATTTTACTTGATAAATTATAATTAGACAACTTGTACCCGGTTTGGGGGAAACTGATGGGCCCTGATTAATCATGTTTATGGTGGTCTTATCGAGCCGCGCGTAGCCAAATACTTGAGGGATCACCTGGCGGCCACCAGGGATTCCGTGGGGTGTACTGGCACCCCTACTCCTGAATATTCCTGCCGGGTATGCACACGCCCTAGGCCTATTTCTATGGGATCTGCGATACTCTATTCCTGTTCGGGCGACCATAAGTCCCGATACCTAGCGGTACGTTCCGGCTCAGCACCGGATACTCCTGAACCGTTGTCCCGGGCATGTACGGGGCCCATCCGAAACATGATTCATCGAACTTTATCAGTTTCCAAATAACTTGCTCTATAAGTTGTAAATAGAAGTATGTGTAATGGGACACATACTAAAACCTACAACTTAGACAGCCTAATTATAATAATATACTAATTTGATCGGTTGTATTGTTTTGTAACTCGAGCTGTACAAGTTCAGTTACGGTAACATGAGGTAAAAGTATATATATGAGGGTTTCCTTGTTTTGATTATTCCTTCGATGTACTAGTCTCATGGAGCCGTGACCTAAGTTTGTGCGATCGGTTTTGCTTGTAATCGGCTTTATTCGTTTTATCGTTTTTATCGGTTTTAAGGAAATATCTGGTGTTGTCCTATCTATTTTACTTCTTACCACCTTACCTGCTCTTATCTTGTCATACCATGAGTATTTCCTGCCTGATAGCACTTGTTACATATCTACCTGCTTATACATGCTCCTGCTCACGACACGGTTTTCAATGCATGATTATGATTCGGTTTTTATCAATACACTTGTACTTATCACAGCACGCCATCTGGCATTTGTATCACTACTTGCCTGAGGAGTTCTGACTCCTCTGGATCCTCATGTCCAGGTCTTGGAGCTTGGACCGTAGGGTATTTTCTTGCTGAGGACCAAGTTCACTTCTGCGGAGCAGTCAGATCAGCTGTAGCTCCAGTCCCATCCTTGCTCCCCCTTGTTGGCTCGCGGTTTCTCCAGCTATCTCGTGAGCGCCCTTTTGTACTGTTCATATATGTACATCTACTGGTATTCTCGCATTTGCGCCTGTCGGTGATGTAATACTATTGTAATATATATATCACCTCTGGTGATAACTTTGTAATTGTACTCATATGTTGGAATGTATAATGCACCACTTGCTTCCGCACTCTGATTCTTGCCTGTACTGATGCTTAGCGTATATACGTGAGGGTATTTCTGACCTACGTATATACGTCGCAGTAACGTCTCCGTACCCGCCGGATCGGGGCGTTACATAAAGCTTGTTGGGCTCTCAAGGATTTAGCAGTGTTGTGCATGACACTATAATTTGTGCTTCACGTGAGGCATGCCCCCAACCCACGCGGTGAATTGTATCTCGATAGAGCATTTGATCTTCCGTTTTGAAGATAGTTGAGCTTGAAGGGAGACACTTTATTTGAGGGCGGATTGTTGGGATTTTTGGTCGAACAAATAGTCCCACATCGGCTAGACATGGGGATGGTCTTGGGTATATAAGGATTTGGGCAACTCCACCTAGAAGGCTAATCTTTTGGGATGGTGCCCCAAGTTCTTCAATTGGTATCAGAGCGTCCCAGATTCCTCGTGGGATCGTGTGTCGATTCCAAAAGTATTTGTGGCTGTTTGGCGGAGATCGTGTGTCGATCTCGGAGCAACGTTGGGACTGTTTGTGGGATCGTGTGTCGATCTCGGAACAGCGTTTTGGATTGCCCAAGGAATCAAATTTGGTGGAGTAGATCATTTCTGAAACTCTCCTAGGGTTTCACTTTGAGGTAAAAATTCTATCTTTATCCAATTTTTTTATCTAACTCCATTTATTTTTCGCATTGTTTTGAGAAATCTAGTGAGAAGATGGCTGGAGATAGTACATCTATGGTGAAAATCATGAATCTACATCCATTGAAGATTGATATGATTAAGTTTGATGGCAAGAATAACTTTGAGATGTGAGGTGATGGATGCATTGACGACATCAAACCTCAAAGACACTCTGCGGTTAGAGAAAAAGCCTGAGGCTACTTCTAAATAGGATTGGGACAAGATGAATCGAACGTCATCTAGTCTGATAAGGTTTTATTTGACACAAGACATCAAGTGTTATATGAAACATCTGCAAGACAGTTGAGGGAGATCCTGGAGAAGAAATATCTGACAAAAAGCATCGAGTCGCGTTTGTAATTGAAGAGAGGCTTTATCGCTTCCAGTTGAAGAGAGGACCCTCCATTGATGAACACATGAATATCTACACCAAGCTTCTTACAGACTTAGTTAACATGGATGTAAAAATCGAAGAAGAGGATAGGCATTGATTCTACTGAATTTTCTTCCTGATGAAGAGTATGAGACCTTCACCTTAACTTTGATCAATGGTAAACAAATACTTAACTACAGTAATGTGTTGGTTGTTCTTATAAATTATGAAGTAAGAAGGTAAGACAAGCTGTCTTCTTCTGGGGATACATCAGTAGAGGCATTGGCGATAAGAAGCAGGAGTTCAAATCAAAAGGGGAAAGGTAATCGTGGGAGATCAAAGTCCAGATCAGGTTTCAGAGATCTGAAGAAAAACCAGTGCACCTTCTATAAAGAGATAGGGTACTGGAAGATTGATTGTCTAAAGACCAAAGGTAAGAAGGAGGAGTCAAAAATCAAGGCAAATCTCGCACAAGTGGTCAGTACTTAAGCCAGTACTTCACAGGCAGGTGGATCAAACTCAGACTTATCGTTATTCTCTTTCTTTGTTATTACTCCTATTGTTGGTTATTCAGGAGACTCTGAGTGGATATTAGATACTGGAGATACCTATAATGTATGCCCAAACAGGGATTTATTTTCTAGCTTTGAGAACTAGATGGATGTTCTGTTATCATGGGTGATGATCGCCCATGTAACATGGAAGGAATAGGTACAGTCTAGATTAAGATGTTTGATGGGATGGTACAAGAATTGAAGGAAGTAAGGAATGTACCTCAACTTAAAAGAAACCTTATCTCAGTTGGTGTTTTGGAAACATTGGGTCTTGAGGTATTATAAGAGATTATGTTCTCAAGATGACCAAAGGCTCAATGGTGGTTTTGAACGGTGTCCGCTGAAATAATTTCTACTAGTTGAAGGGTAGTACAGTTACAGGTTAAGTGGTGACTTCTACAGGTTCAAATGATGATTCTACCAGGCTGTGGCATATGAGACTCAAACATACAGGTAAAAAGTCTTTGCAAGCTCTTGCAAAGAAAGATCTTTTGAAAGGTGTCAGAACCTGCAAATTGAAGTTTTGTGAATATACGTCATCGAAAAGAAGACCAAGGTGAAATTTGGCACAACGACTCACTGCACCAAGTGGATTCTGGGTTATGTTCACACCGATATTTGAGGACCTACCAAGACGACATCTATTGGAGATAACCACTTCTTTGCGACTTTATAGATGATTATTCTAGGTGATGTTGGGTATATACCATGAAGCACAATGGAAAAGTCCTAGAATTGTTTATGGAGTGAAAGAAGAATATGGAGAAAAGCATAGGAAGGAAGATTAAGGAGCTCCGATCAGATAATGGAGGTGAGTATAAGAATGATCCTTTCCTAAAGCTATGCCGTGATGAGGGCATAGGAAGGCACTTCACAGTAAAAAAAATACCGCAACAAAATAGGGTGGCCGAAAGGATGAAAAGAACCTTACTAGAGAAGGTCCGATATATGTTATCCAATGTCGGATTATCAAAGAATTTTTCGGCTGAGACTTTGGCATATGCTTGCTATCTTGTTAACAAGTTACCTTCGTCTGTGATAGGAGGTAAATCTCCTCTGAAAGTTTGGTCAGAGAAAGCGGCTTAGAATTATGATTCGCTAAGGGTATTTGGGTATCCGGACTACTACCATGTTAAGGAAGACAAGTTAGACCCAATAGCAAGAAAGGTGTGTTCGTAGGATTCAAGAAAGGAGCAAAAGGCTACAAGATTTGGGATCCTAAGGACAAGAAGTTTATCCTAAGTAGAGATGTCACGGTTTGATGAGGCTTCAATGTTGAAGTCTACAATCTCTCAGCAGGTGGAGATTGAGAAGACCAAAAGGGTATTACAGCAGGTGGAGAGTGATGCTACTTCACTGTATCTTGAAAGATCATTATCATTGGAGATCATACCCACGTTGACACAGGATAGTGATCATGTAGCCGATCAGGATACTGATGATGAGGATCAAAGACAGGTTATAGGTGATGTCCATTAATCTGTTGTAGTTGGAAGAACCAGAAGAAATCCACGTAAGCATAGTTAGCTCACTACAGATATGATTGTGGCCTATACTCTTCTAGTCATTGAAGAGACAATCCCGTTTACATATAGAAAAGCTAAAATCAGTTCAGAGTTTAAGATGTGGAAGGATGCCATGGTGGAAGATATGAGTTCTCTATATAAGAGACACTTGAAAACTGACAGAGTTGCCCAAGGGAAAGAAGGCAATTGGCTGTAAGTGGGCATATACAAAGAAACAGGGATCTCTCAAAGATGATATTGTACGCTATAAAGTCAGATTGATAGTTAAAGTCTACATACAACGAGAAGGCATTAACTTCAATGAGGTATTCTCACATATTTTAAAGCACTCGTCGATTCGAATTTTACTGGCGCTGGTAGCACAGTATGAGTTGAAACTTGACCAGCTCGATGTGAAGATCGTCTGTAATATCCCCTATTTAATAATACCATATTATTATTTTAAAAAATTTATCTGATTCTACCTATTATCTTATTATTATTAATTAACTTGATTTAGTATCATAATTAGTATTATTATTGTTTATGCCTTGTAGACTCTTATTGCTTATATTTAGTTAATTTAAATAATTATTAATGGGTCGTATTATTATTTTCATTCCAAGCCCAATAAGCTCAGCCCATTCTCCTTCTCCTTTTATTTTATTTTCTTTTTATGTTAAGCCTATATGAGCCAAGTCCACTTTCTTATTTTCATCTTTTTCTATTTTTCTTTAAGTCCAAAAACTAAGCCCACAAGCCCACCCTCTATTTTCTGATTCTATCTTTATCGCATTCAGTTGTCATACTCTTTTCTTTATTCATCTGTTATCCTTGTGCTGGATATTTATATGTCATATTGCAGTGATATTGATTTATCGTAGTGGATTTTATAACTTGTTCAGGTTCCTTTAGGCTTAGCGCGTATACATGAGGTATTTTCCTTGCATATATGCGTCGCCAACTCTCGTCGCGTCTCCGCTTCAGCATATTTTGGGAAGCGGGCATGACAGGATTTTCTTGGTATCAGAGCCAGTTTACTCAAGGAGAACCTAGATCTTACCGGTAACTTAAAACAAGTTATATTTACACTGCAATAGACATATAGGATTCACACAATTGATATTGAGTCAATTTGGAATTGATCGTTTCCCCCTTTTGATATCCATCTCTTTGATCTGTTGATATCCCCGATTCTAACTCTTTTTCTAGAGTAATCTGGGTTCCATCTTGATTTCTATCCTCTTTCCGATTCTATTTCCCCTGATTTTTCTCTCTGAGTTCGATCACTCCATGTTGAAGCCGGTAGTAGAGATCAGAGCGCGCAGCAGAAGCGTGGTGGACGCATGATGAAGTGAGAAGCGACATGGTAGCTTCATCTTCTTCCTAATTTGATTTTTATAATTTTTTCCGCTTTATTAAAATTTCGAGGACAAAATTTTTGTTAAGGTGGGCAGAATGTAATATCCCCTATTTAATAATACCATATTATTATTTTAAAAATATTTACCTGATTCTACCTATTTATCTTACTATTATTAATTAACTTGATTTAGTATCATAATTAGTATTATTATTGTTTATGCCTTGTAGACTCTTATTGCTTATATTTAGTTAATTTAAATAATTATTAATGGGTAGTATTATTATTTTCATTTCAAGCCCAATAAGCTCAGCCCAATCTCCTTCTCCTTTTATTTTATTTTCTTTTTATGCGCTAAGCCCATATGAGCCAAGTCCACTTTCTTATTTTCATCTTTTTCTATTTTTCTTTAAGCCCAAAACAAAGCCCACAAGCCCACACTATATTTTTCTTATTCTTATATTACTTATTTCTTCTAACTAAAGCGTAAATAAAACCCATAACCCATTACCATGAGATCCTTACCCATTAGCCCAAAACTCAATCTTAATCCTAATCCAAATCTATAATCTAATCTAAATATATAATCATAATTCAAATTCCAATCCAACTCACATCCTAATCCTAATTACTAAATTAAGCAATCAAAACCTAACTAGAATTCATGTTTCTAAATTATCTAATAACCTACATAAAGACCCAAACTCCTTTTTCTCTTCTTTCTCAAGAGAAACCATAATCTAAAATCTCTCCACTTCCATCTTTCCCTTCTCCTCAAGCAGATCGTGAACGAAAAGGGGTTTCGAGGTACAAGGATTGAGGAGAAAGCAAGGAGGAACAACTCAAGTAAGTAAAAATCAAACTTTTATGAATTAAAATTTGATTTAATGTTTCATGATTAGATTTATATTCCCATAAATCTTTCATCTAGAATTCTTTCTCTAAAAAAAAAAATTCGTAGATGGTCCTATTATTGCCATGATATTGAATAAACTATTTGCATCATATTAAATTATGGAAAACGGGTTTACTTTCTTGGATTTGATTTGCTCAAATCAAGGTTTTGTGGAGTATTAAAATAATGATCATACATAAATTTTATTAGATAAGTTTCTAGGAACCAATAATTATTTTGCGGTGAGTTTTAGCAGATTGCTGAAATTAATAATTTATTATTTCTTTTTATTTTTAATATTCCAATTGGGGTAATAATTTATGACTTTTATATATTTTATATAAACAATATTTTTAATGAAAGAAAACGATCCATGGAAAGAGTTAAACAATATAAATTATTTAAATTCTAGTTCCACAATTTTTTATTTTTTTTTTGAGATTAGACAAGAATTCTAGATGAAAGATTTATGGGAATATAAATCTAATCATGAAACATTAAATCAAAATTTAATTCATAAAAGTTTAATTTTTACTTACTTGAGTTGTTCCTCCTTACTTTCTCCTCAACCCTTATACCTCGAAACTCCCTTTTTGTTCACGAGCCGCTTGAGGAGAAGGAAAAGATGGAAGTGGAGAGATTTTAGATTAGGGTTTCTCTTGAGGAAGAAGAGAAAAAGGAGTTTGGGTCTTTATATAGGTTATTAAATAATTTAGAAATATGAATTCCAGTTAGGTTTAGATTGCTTAATTTAGTAATTAGAATTAGGATGTGAGTTGGATTGGAATTT
The DNA here is from genome assembly GCA_038442645.1 of Agave tequilana. Lineage (NCBI taxonomy): Eukaryota > Viridiplantae > Streptophyta > Magnoliopsida > Asparagales > Asparagaceae > Agave > Agave tequilana. Next base: position 16,016 of record JAVJIF010005630.1, read on the forward strand.
GAATTATGATTATATATTTAGATTAGATTATAGATTTGAATTAGGATTAAGGTTGGATTTTGGGTTAATGGGTAAGGATCTCATAGTAATGGATGATGGGTTTTATTTACGCTTTAGTTAGAAGAAATAAGTAATATAAGAATAAGAAAAATAGAGGGTGAGCTTGTGGGCTTAGTTTTTGGGCTTAAAGAAAAATAGAAAAAGATGAAAATAAGAAATGGGCTTGGTCATATGGGCTTAGCATAAAAAGAAAATAAAATAAAAGGAGAAGGAGAATGGGCTGAGCTTATTGTGCTTGGAAAGAAAATAATAATAATACCCATTAATAATTATTTAAATTAACTAAATATAAGTAATAAGAGTCTACAAGGTATAAACAATAATAATACTAATTATGATACTAAATCAAGTTATTAATAATAATAAGATAATAGGTAGAATCAGGTAATTTTTTTTAAATAATAATATGGTATTATTAAATAGGAGATATTACACCGTCTTTCTCCATGACGATCTTGAAGAGGAGATCTATATGTCTTAGCAGATGGGGTTCAAAACTGCAAGAAAGGAGGATATGTATGCAAGCTGAAGAAATCGCTGTATGAATTAAAGTAGTCTCCTAGGCAGTGGTACAAGCATTTCGACAGCTTCATAAGAGAAAAAACGTACACACGTGGCCATTATGACCCATGTATGTATTACAATAAGCTACCCGGTGGAGAGTACATCTATCTACTGTTGTATGCAGACGACATCATCATCGCTTCTAAGAGCAGATCCGCAATAGATAAATTAAAGAAAGACTTGTCTTTTGAGTTCGAGATGAAGGATCTTGGTGAAGCGAAGAAGGTGCTAGGCATGGAGATTGAGCGAGATCGAAGGAGTGGTAAGATTAGCTTGACGCAAAAGGGGTATTTGTAGAAGGTACTTCAGAGGTTCAATATCAACGGTGATACGAAATCTGTAAGTACAGCATTGGCTCCTCATTTTAAGTTAAAAATCACTGTCTCCTACTACTGTTGAAGAACGTGAGTACATGACTCGCATGCCGTATGCTAGCGCAGTTGGTAGTTTAATGTATGCAAGGTGTGTACAAGACCTAATTTGTCACAAGTTATCTCGATGATTAGCATATACATGCAGGATCCCAGTAGGGGTCATTGGGAGGCAGTAAAGTGAGTTCTACGGTACATCAAGGGTATCATAGATGTTGGTTTAGTATTTGAAAAGGATTTTATGGGTAAGCAGGAGTGTGCTAGATATGTTGATTCCGACTATGCAGGAGACCTCGACAAACGCCGGCCTATAACGGGATATGTGTTTATATTGTCCCAAGCACCGGTGAGTTGGCGCTCTATTCTACAGTTTACCGTTGCATTATCTACTACAGACGTCAAGTACATGGCCATGACGGAGGCTATGAAAGATGCAATATGGCTTAAAGGGTTGCTTGATGACTTGAAGATTGATCAGGATCTGTTGAAGATCAACTGTGATAATATAAGTGCTATCTATTTGGCAATGAACCAGGTGTATCCTGCAAGAACGAAGCACATTGACGTCAGGTTTTACTTTATTCGGGAGATTCTTGATGAAGGTGACAATGAGTTACTAAAGGTTCACACAAAAGAAATCCCACTGATATGCTTACCAAGGTAGTTTCGGGAGTGAAATTTACACATTGTGAGATGCTTCACATCCTTTCAGTTGTATGAGCTCGGTGGAGCTCGTTTTGGATGAACTACGGATGTCTTGATCCCTTGTGTAGGGTACGTAGGCAGCCACATAAGTGCAGCCCTTTTCGAGTCGACATGTACTGTGTTGAGTTCGGCTCAGATTTGAGAATTCTTCACCGAGGTGGAGAATTTTAGGGAGAGAGAGAGGAGATAAATGCTTGATGAAAGGAGTTTTTTAACTCATCGGAAGAGATAGTGCAGAAATCAGAATCCATAAAGAGCGAGAACGCAGTCAATATGCAGCTAGAACAGAGGCCGATCGACCGCCCGGTCGACCGGCATGCATAGCTTGGTGCACGGCAGCAGTTCGGTCGACCGAGCGGTCGACTGACTAGCACGAGCCCATTTTCTGTGGGGGTTCAGTCGACCGACTAGCACGAGCCCTATTTCTGTTGGGGTTTGGTCGACCGAAGGAAAGGGTCGGTCGACCGAGCAGTCGACTGACAGACAGATCTACTAATCCTATTGGGATTCAAACTCCGTTTCTAATTCGGAGTCGAATCCAATTGTAATTTTCTAAAACTCAAACTCTTTGGCTATAAATTAAGGGCTATAGCCCCCATGAATTGTAACCTGTAGTTGATTATTGAATCAATAAGATCTCTCTCCCTTGCTCCGAGGACGTAGGCAAATTGCCGAATCTCGTTAAATATTGTGTTTGACTTTCTCTCTTGTTTAATTGTTTTTGTCTTTTGGGTACCTGTCTGGTGTATCTCTCTGTTGGTTGGGATTTCTCATTGGTTGTTGCACCTGCGCGCAACACCGTGAACTAAACATTCCAGTTTGAGAGAATCCTCTGCATCTCAATGTTTCTGTCCACTTTCCAATTGCACGTTCTTAGAAGTAATCTAATATCTTCATAAAGCCCTTGGAAAACCATTATCTTATGTTTGGATTCGAGTTGGAAAATTCTCAGATTCCTTTCCTTCCACACATGCCAGACAGCAGCAACTATATTGTTCTTTGCAAGGATGGTAGATTTGCACTTAGCATGAAATTTTGATTGATTAAGAGATGCTTCCTCATATAATATAGGATTCCCGTGAGCCAGCCAAGCCTAACTTCAGTTGACAATAAGACCATAAATATGAAGAGAATGGACAGCTGAAGAAAAGATGTTGGATGCTTTCTTGAGTAGTGTTACATAACACACACACACACGTCATTGTCCTACTGATTTCAAGAACTCTTTGGTAAGAAGCTTACCCTGTAAAGCTCTCGATAGACACAATGCCATCTTGGGGCTGTTTTGAGGGGAACCAAATAACATTTGCTAACTGAAATTGCATGCTCCTCCTTCTAGCCAAATCCCAAGCTATTTTAAAACAGAAAAAATCAGAACCTGTGCTCTTCCATTGCCAAGTATTGGCCGTATAATAAGTTGGAATATCCTGTTGACAGATGATACCCCATACTGGGATTAACACTGGATCCTTTAGAAAGCATTCTCCATTTCTAATAATATCAGAACAGTCCAGTTGGATACAGTATGCCGCAAGTTGGAGTCGGGGGGCAGCAAATATATAAGAGGTTCAGAATTACCAAAGAGCCATCTATCAAAGAAACAGGTATGTATCTTGTTCATTGCCATGACTAAACATATGTGGTAGAACTAAATCTTTCATCTCACAAATCCATTTCCAAGCCCCAGAATCAAGTATTGATGCTTTAGCCTAGGAGATATGTTTCATCTTCAAGTAATTAGATCTCATCCATAGTGCCCAAAGAGATTTTGAATTGCAAAGTTTCCAAACCAGTTTAGCACCTGAGGCATTATTAAGATCAATTAAACTTCTTATACCAACCCCTCCCTCTGACTTTGGCCTACAAATCTTCTTCCATCCCCAAGCATGTAGATTACTGTTCCAGAAAAATTACTGAAAATTCTCTCCAATTCTCTAAGAACAGATCCAGGTATTTTAAAAGAAAATATCCAATAACTCGTCATATTGTGTAGCACATTCTTAATCAACTCTGTCCTACCTGCATGAGATAGAAGAGTAAGCTGCCGACCATCAATTCTTCCCCTAACTTTATCAATTAAAGAAGAAAAATGTCTTGCTTTAAGGTAGACACCAGTGAGAGGGAGACCCAAATATTTCAGAGGCAGCCTGATTGCACCCCAAGAATGTCAGAAATATCCTCCTTGACTCTATAACCTTTGCCATAGAAAGCTTTGCACTTCTGCTTATTAATGGTTAATCTAGTGAACAGCTGAAGATTATACAATGCTTTATTCAAACCAATGGCTGACTTCCTATTCCCTTACAAAAGACCAGCATATCATCAGTAAAAAGAAGATGAGAAACCACTATACTATCAGTTCTTTTAAGAGGCAAGATATCTCCAGCAACCATGGCGAAGTCTAAAGAAATAGTCCAAAACTCCATAACCTAGACAAATGAGTAAGGTGAGAGGGCATCCCCTTGTCTGATCCCCCTATTGCCATAGAAATAGCCATTAGGGGAACCATTTATCATTATAGAAAAAGAAGGAGAAGATAACACTCCTTAATCCAATTAATCTATCTGAAAGGAACCTCATGCAGTGGAACATGTACTATATAAATTCCCTGTTAACAGTGTCAAAGGCTTTTTGCAAATCAACCTTGAGACAAAGTCTACTACCCATTGGATTGCTAAAATCTCTAAGCAACTCATGGGCCAGAAGAGTAGAATCACTAATAAGCCTCCCCTTTAGAAAAGCACTCTGATTTTGAGAGATCAAACCCCCAATTGGATGCTTAAGCCTATTGTACAACACATTAGAAATTAGTTTATAAAGAGTATTGCAACATGATATAGCCCTGAAATCAATCAGTTGAGAGGCATTAGCAGATTTAGGAATTAAAGTGACAAAAGTGTGGTTAATTTTCTTGAGAAGTTTGCCAGTCATGAAAAGATTGAATAGCTTTTGCAAATATCCTCTCCAATCAGATCCCAATTCTTCTGAAAAAATAAGCTATATATATATAGTGTAGTGTCAAAATCTGGCTACCCCCAGAGATCTCGACATGTGTCTCATCACATCAGAAGAACTGCAAGCAGATAACATGCCTAACATGCCAAACGGCTCATAGGTAACCCCGAGGAGAGAGAATCTCGAGCCCAACTCTGAGACACATCCCGACTCCGAGGAGAAGACCCCGAATCCCTTCTATCCCCGACATCTGTGATTACCAGATGACTCTCCGACTCCTACTGAGCACAGCTCAGCAACAGGATATCATAACAGTAGTTGTACTGCCATGAAATTCCCACGTTCTAAATACCCCCTGTTTCAGTGGGGATGGTTATGAATGGTGGTAGATATTTCGGCATGCCAATCCCAACAAAATAGTGCAACAATCTGACCAGATATGGAAGGATCTTTATAACAGATCATTAATCACAAAGAAAGATTCATGCCATCCATTACATCACAACCATCTACTTACAGACGAAAGAAAGAAGACACCAGGAAGGCCGATATAGACCAAAAAAAAGAGAAACTGAGAAAAGAAAGTGCACTTAGGAGACCCCATTGTAACATACAGAGTATAGTAAATTCCTCCTATCTCCTACCCGTGGTTTTTCCCATTCCGGGTTTCTACGTAAAATCCATGTCTCATCTGTTCGCTGTGTTGAATTTTTACTTTTGTGTTATGATAGACAGACCCCTTTTTTACTTGTGGTGTGATATCAACCGTTCGATCAATCGCATAGGAAATCTCTACCAGAAACTGGTGCTTTCATTGAGATTTGAGTTCAAATGCTCAAATCTTTCCCCCACCAAACCTATCCTCAAAAGGCCTCTTCATTAAGTCATTGCCCCAAAAAACAGTCGACTACCAGCGAAGAAACCGCTTCCAAAGTAAAATCTGTGGTTGCCGCCGAGATATTATTCCCCAGGTAGCCTCAGCCCTATAGTAGAAGATACTATCTCCATGTGTTCACAAGGGGCAACCGCAGACATCCACCCACCGTCCGCTTATAAATCCCAACTCTTCCCAATATTTGCTGACATGAAGGAAGAATTGGTGAAGCAGCAAGGTTTGTCCGACCGCGAATGGGGGCAAGATAGCAGGATCGAGAACGCGCAACCCGCGAATGGGAGAAGAAGATGAAACACCTAAACGACCAACTCTCGCCTAGTTCGCAGTCTTGCAAAACACCCAAATACCGCCCCCATCGCCAGAGAGACCTAGTGCTACGGAGGCAACAAGCGACGAACTGTCTCAAAGCTGGACGCATCGCAGCACAGCCTCCCTCACTCCATCAGAGCAATCTGATGACGGGTCAGGTTCTCCTTATCCCCTTCCGAAGGATCAACCTAATCATTCTCGGAGAAAGACCGAGACATTCATCTGTGTCCAAGATCTCGATAAGCTCGTACAAAAGCGAGTCGAAGAAGTGAGAATGCCACGTCACTGCAGATTCAGGACCATAACCATTGACGCATCCAACTCTCCCTTCTACGAGAATATACTGGAATATGGATTTCCAAGAATTTATAATTTTGATCTTTGATTGCTAGGCTAGTCAGAGCGGCCTAATTCAGCACCTTTGTTAGTAGAAGAATAAGATTGTGATTCATTCTAGAAATGATTATCTCTTGTGCCAAATCTTCCCCTCCAGCTTGAAAGGGTAGCTGACTGGTTCTACTCCTTTCCGCCATGCTCAATCCACAACTTCAGAGATCTAACCGAGTTATTCCTCGCTCAATACTCTTCTTGTCAGGAGTTCAAGCAGAAGAACCATCACCCTCTCCATGAAGATGTGTCCCTCCGATAACCCTCAAGGCATAATTGGCTACTTTCAAAATCAGCCGATCAAAGTATACAACTGCAGTGAAAACGCATCTGCTATCGCATTCATCAGTGGGCTACGAATTACTCACCCATTGTTCGAGCATTTAGTGAAAGACAACGTCATTCGTTGGAGCGATTTCTGAAAGTACACCTAGAGGGGGGTGAATAGGTGTACGGCTAATTTATGAACAATAATGCGGAAATTAAAAACTTAATTGCAACACACTTAGTGTAATCAAAGAGTGTAGCCGAATTCCCGGTGAAGGGCTCTGACTAACTCCTCTGAATTCCTCTAAATAAGAGTTGAGGTGCTATGTAAAGCTCTCTTGGTTAAACACAAGTGAGGCACACAAACAAACCAAGCATGTATATGATATGACAATATGAATCAATGCACAAATGTAAGAGAGAGAGTTAGAGAAAGTGGATCAAACGCAAACACCAAGATATGTTTCGAGGTTCAAGCACACAACTTTACGTCCCCGCCTTCACACAGAAGGATTTCCACTAACTCGTCCACACAGGACTTCCACACAGGGAACCTGAAAAAACACCTAGAGGTGGGGTGAATAGGTGTTAATGCTAATTTAATGATCTTTTTAAATAAGTAAATATGAATGATGCAAACGGTCACTCAAAATAAGAAATTGAAGCCGAATTTCCCGTGAAGGGCTCTAGAACTTCTCCTCTTTGATTCCTCTAGATTATGAGTTGAGACGCGTAATTGCTTTCTTGTTGAGATGAGTAAAGACCGAAAAATGCAAGTCAATGAAATGATTGAAATGGTGGAAGAGCAAACAAACAATATCACAAGTAAGGAATGTAAAGCAATGAAAAGCAATAAGGAAACCAATCGCAAACACAAGTAATTTGTTACGAGGTTCGAGCCATTGCTCTACGTCCCAGCCTCCACCACCGTGAAGGATTTCCACTAAATCCACAAAGGAATTTTCACACCGGAACCTTTATACCCAAGGGGATTACAATTGGTCTACACAAGACCGGAGTACCCAACTCCAACCAATCCAACCTCTACAGAAGAGGGATCTCAACACAAGGAACTACAAGTCACTGTTGGCCCAAAGGCCCATCACTCTAGTTTTGATGATGATTAACTCATGTAGTTATAGTACTAATGATCTTGTGTTTATTTAGTCTCAGATTTGTGATCAAGATCTTAGTAGGTGTTTAGCTTCAACAAGGATTTAAAGTCAAGTTTTGGAGCTAGCACGGTTTGATTAAAGAGCCTATGCATCATGACCACATCAAGTACTCAAGAGGAGTCTAGATCTTTGGATCAAGTTTGGACCAAGTCAAGAAGGAGAAGAAGACTTCAAGAGAAGACTTGAGTCTAGATTTATTTTGTTAAGATTTTATTTTAGATAAAATGTAAAGGATAGAATAGTTGGTGGATTGCTCAAGTACATATACATACACACTCAAGATTTATTTATGTTTTCATAAAAGGATTTTCATTTGGAAAAATACCGTTTTGATTTTTGGAGTTTAATACATACATGTCTTTAAACAAAACCATTTTAGTGCTTATTGTCAAAAACATAGATATTTCGTCATGTTTGTGTAGTGGATCATATTCATACACTCTATGCTTTAAAAGTGTTTAAAGTATCTTGTTTTTGTATTTGAAGAAGTTTTGGAAAATAAGTTTTGGAAAAATCTATTTTGAAAAATACAGATTTTGTTTTTAGCCAAAATTTTTAAGTTACAAAAATGGTTCAAAATGTTTGTAACATGTCTTGATTTTACTCAAACATGTTTGTATAAGTATTTTACTGAACTTATTTTTGTAGATTTTTAGTGGATTTATGGGATTTTATTTTGAATATAAAACCAAGTTTTTAAATCCTGAAAAATTGTTTTCTGGCTTCTGCCGGTCGACCGGGCTAGGAGTCGGTCGACCGAGTCGGTCGACCGACGTGCACAGACGTGCACGCCAGGTCTGGCTGGAGGGCCGATCGACCGCCAGAGAGCTCTGCTCTCTGGAAAGCCCCGGTCACCGGGCCGGTCGACCGGCAGAGATTCTGCTCTCTGTTCCAGGCCACGGTCGACCGGGCCGTCGACCGAGGCTCCAACGGTCGAATTTCTGATCGTTGGCGGTCGACCGGGCCGGTCAACCGACAGCCGTCTGGGCTGCTGTTTTGCCCCAACAGCTAGTTTTTGATGGCCTATTTAAAGGGGCTATCATGGGCTGTTTTGTATATGATTTGAAGTGGGTTTTTGCACCAATTTTTTTCTACTCTATTAAGAGGTTTTCTCCACTTATTTAAGAGCCAAATACTTCCATTCAAAAGGAGAGTTTATCAAGAGTTTTCAAAAGTGAATTTCTTGTGTTTTCCACCACAACTTCCATCCTTGTTTTTCTAACAAACACTTGAGCTTTCCATTGCTATATCTACCTATAGAGAAGTGTTGTGAGATTGTTTTTAGGTGATCAAAGTGTTATGATCACTAAAAACTTCATCTTTGCTTTGAGGAGGCAGACTCGTGTGTTCGCGATTGTTTCGAGTTCTAGTGAGAGCTCTTCGTAGAGGTGTGGCCTCGGCGAGCTAGTGGGCTTGCGGTGTATTTTAGCGGGAATGAGTGAAGGGACTAGAGAGTCCAAGGAGTTCAAGTGTGAACTCGCCTTGTAGGTGTTGCGGCACCGAGTGATCCGGTGGGATCGGTTTATAGTGAAAATCCTTCAAGTGTTGAAGGCGGGGACGTAGAGCAAGTGTGCTCGAACCTCAAAATAATTCTCCCGTGTTTGCGATTGCTCTCTCTATCTTTTAGTTGTTTATATCTTGCATGCTTATATTGTGTTTATCTTATATGCTTGATATACATTGTGTGCTTAATTGTTATATGCTTGGGGATTGTTTGCTAACACTTGTATTCAACCAAGAGAGCCAACACAGCACCTCAACTCTTATTTAGAGGAATCTTGAGGAGTTAGTCCAGAGCCCTTCACGGGAAATCCGGCTACACTCTTGTGTTATACTTGGTGTTTTAGTTTAAGAAAGTTTTAGTTTGCATTAAATAGCTTTAATTTCGCATTATTGACCATTAGATTAGCTAGTCACCTATTCACCCCCTCTAGGTGATTACAATTGGTATCAGAGCCACGTGCTCTTGATTTGGGTCTTACAACCTAGAGTTAAAGATCCTCATTTATAGCTAATCACAATATTTATACACACACCATGGATTTCATGTCACCTCCCACCTTTGACATTCTTAACATCCAAACTTGGAAGGTTAAGATGTCTATGTACCTCAAAGGCCTAGGCATTCATGTTTATCTTGCTACTATTAAAGATTCATATGTTAATAATAGCAAGTATATTGAGGCTAACTCAAAAGCCATTCATGTTTTGAAGAGTACCCTAAATAATGATTATTTATGTAGGGTTGCTAATCTTGACTCGGCTTTTGTAGTATGGAACACCATCATCTCCCTTGGTGAAAAAGAACAATATTATGTGGGGAGCGACTCGGATGTTGGAAGTGACGCTTCCAACGTGTGCTACATGGTCCAAGGGGATAACCCCCCTTGAGGTAACTACCGAATCTGAGCTAGAAGAGGATGTTGATATGTCCTATAATGAACTTGAATCTTTTTGTCAACAACTCCTAGAAAAGTATGAAATGCTTAAAAAGGATAATAAGAAAATGAAAAATAATTTGATTCTTTGTTAAAAGAAAAAGATTCTTTTCAAACTAAATTTGAAAATATTTCAAAAGAAAATGAATCTTTGAAAAATGAAAATATTTCCTTGCTTTCTAAATTGATTGATCTTTGTGAAGAAAATACCACTTTGAAAAATAAAATTGTTTTGGTGGAAAAACAAAAAGAAGTTGCTTTGCATGAAAACACTTCTTTAAAAAGAAAAGTTATTGAAAAAGAAAAAGTTAATGTTTCTAAAAAGAATAAAAAAAATGATTCTCAATCTCACCATGCTTTACATGCCACTATTAATCAAAATGAGATTAAAATTTGAAATATAAAATAGATTGTTTGAGCTCAACCTTGAGCAAATGTGCTTTTAACCATTCTAAATTGGAGTCCTTGTTTTCAAAGAAACAAGCTTCACATGTTCATGCACATCACCCACAACATGCATATGCACATTTTGCACGCCATGATCATACTCATATGCATCTTAGAGTGTACAAGTGTACACCTTGCGGCCGCAAAAGCCATTTAGCAAAATTTTGTTATGATAGAGTGAATGCTTTAACTTTTGCTAATAAAATTGGTTGGGTTCCTTACAATGCTAACCCCCGAGGACCCAAAAGAAAATGGGTACCAAAATCCCCACCGTGTGCTTTTGATGTAGGTGCGGGCTCTCACAAAACGTGAGAGGAATGATGCCTTGATGGTGGATGCACATGGACTTGATGGACATACATTTGATGCACCGCTATCAAGGAGGTTTGGTGGGACTACCACCATGTTTTGGAGACTTAGAGTTTAGTTGGTAACTATCTCTAAAACTCCTAGTTTATTTACATGCTTTTTCATATATGATATTTTTAGCATGATCATGTTTTATTTGTTTTGTACTTCATGTGGTAAATACATGGTTAGATGTAGTATTTATCAAAACTTGTATATATACGTGTACAAGTAGTGAGCAACAAATTGATTCATATATGTTTGTACTTCATTGTTCATTTGTACTCACTATATGCACATGTATAGGTTAGTTTTGATGATTTCCTCATTTATACATGTTTTGCCTATTTTCATGTTTTGCTTCATGTATATGCAATTTTTATTCAAATCTAATAAATATACATGTATACCCCTTGAGTTATTTGCCTTCATGCAATTTATATTATGGACTCTTTTTATGTTTAGGATATATATGCATATTATTAGTTTTGGATAAAAACATACATATACTTAGAAGTTTGTTTTTAAATGAAAAATGAATTTTCAAGATTTGTTTCATAAAATGATATTCGTGTTTGTTTTGAGTTTTATTGACTATCTTCATGGAAAATACTAATTACATGATTCTTGTGCACTCATACTTTATTTGTTTATTCATGACTTTGTTTCATGATTATTTTTTAGCCTTATAGATTTCGAGTGTCAACCTTTATGTATTTAGTATGTTTCAGATAGACATATGATTTGGTTTCATGTTTTTAAGGATCTTTAACTAGTTTTTCAAAATTATTTTAACTAGTTATTTATTCTTCATTTTGTAGTATTTTCACAATAAAATATTTTCAAACACTTATTTTTGAAAATCCCTACCAACTCCTTTAATGGGCGGACGGATGGGCGATCATGCCTTGTATGCCTATTGAAAATCTTTTATCTTGTGCATGAAAAGGGTGATTTTTATGAGTTATACACTAATTTCACATCATATTTTCAATTGGTATCACAATTGACATATTTTGTATATACTCATATTTTTTTTCTATATATGTATGCTTCATTTCATATAATATCAATTTCTATTAGTATTTTCTTTTCATACATATATATGATTTGTTTGTTCTTAATTTCAAGATATTTACATGTTTAAAGCACAAAGTATGTTTATGCTAAGCTTAATTCAAATCTCAATTTTAATTGATTTCTCATTGGTACTTTTTATATAAGCTTATGCATTATCTTCAATTGATATTTTTTTTTTACAATTGGTATTTTTTTGATATCAAAATGTATAATATATTTCAATTGGTATCTATTGATCTATTTATTTCAATTGGTATCCATGAATAATTTAAACTGGTATCAAAATATAAAATATTTTCTTTCATTGGTATCAAAATTTCTTTGTTATTTCAATTGGTAAAATGTTTTTCAATTGCTTGTATTTCAATTGGTAAAATATTTCAATTACAATTAGAATTCAAAATTTGTGTTATTTACAATTCAAATTTGTATTGTTTAGTTACAATTGGATTCTTAAAAATGTTTTGATATGTTTTAGTTCCAATTGGTATCTCAAAATTTTTTGTTTATTTACAAAGGTATCTCAAAATGTGTTTTATTATCTTGAGTAAATTTCAAAATTTGTTTTGAGTAATTATTAAAATTTGATTTAAAAATGTTTTGATATGTATTGCCTATAGGCAAGGGGAGCATAACATCTCCTCTACATATAGATTCATGTTGAGTGTATCTTATAATGAGGAGGTTGACAACTCTTCTTTATGCGATATACGTGTGTAGGGGGAGCTTCACATCTCCTCTTATGCATTGCATATTATGCGTTATGTGAGTTAGGGCTTGTCATCCCTTCTTCATGTAATGCATATATGTAGGGAAGTTAACTTAGCGTCTTCCTCTTCATGAATGTATATCGCATATATCTCTTTATTGGTTGATTTGATTTCACCCCTTATTGATCTTTTTGTTTAGGACAAAAAGGGGGAGAGCATTGTTTTATGTTTACTTTAACCCCTTTGTTGATGATTGACAAAAGGGGGAGAAGTATTTTAATATATATGCATGTTTTCCTTGCTTTATACATAAAGAGGGAGAAAGGATTTATGTTTATGCATATTGTTTTGTTTTGCAAAAAGGAGAAAAAGAATTTGATGAGTTTCATGCTTGTTTATGCAGGTTTATCTCCTTATATTTGCATACATGTTTATGAGCTTTTATTGCATATTTATTTGTTTATTGTGATGCATGAGTTAAGGGGGAGCTTCTTTGAAGCTTTACTTTAATCTATGCATATATAACTCCATGAGTTTTGTCATCATCAAAAAGGGGGAGATTGTTGGTCTAAAGGCCCATCACTCTAGTTTTGATGATGATTAACTCATGTAGTTATAGTACTAATGATCTTGTATTTATTTAGTCTCAGATTTGTGATCAAGATCTTAGTAGGTGTTTAGCTTTAATAAAGGATTTAAAGTCAAGTTTTGGAGCTAGCACGGTTTGATTCAAGAGCCTATGCATCAAGACCACATCAGTACTCAAGGAGTCTAGCTCTTTGGATCAAGTTTGGACCAAGTCAAGAAGGAGAAGAAGACTTCAAGAGAAGACTTGATTCTAGGTTTGTTTTGTTAAGATTTTGTTTTAGATAAAATGTAAAGGATAGAATAGTTGGTGGATTGCTCAAGTACATATACACACACACTCAAGATTTATTTGTGTTTTCATAAAAGGATTTTCATTTGAAAAAATACCGGTTTGGTTTTTAGAGTTTAATATATACATGTCTTTAAACAAAACCATTTTAGTGCTTATTGTCAAAACATAGATATTTCATCATGTATGTGTAGTGGATCATATCCATACACTCTAAGCTTTAAAAGTGTTTAAAATATCTTGTTTTTGTATTTGAAGAAGTTTTGAAAAAATCTATTTTGGAAAAATATAGATTTTGTTTTTAGCCAAAATTTCTAAGTTACAAAAATGGTTCAAAATGTTTGTAACATGTCTTGATTTTACTTAAAAATGTTTGTATTTCAAAGTATTATATTGAACTTTATTTTTGTAGATTTTTAGAGGATTTATGGGATTTTATTTTGAATATAAAACCAAGTTTTTAAATCCTGAAAAATTGTTTTCTGGCTTCTGCCGGTCGACCGGGCCGGTCGACCGAGCTAGGAGTCGGTCGACCGAGTCGGTCGACCGACGTGCACAGACGTGCATGCCAGGTCTGGCTGGAGGGCCGGTCGACCGACCCGGTCGACCGCCAGAGAGCTCTGCTCTCTGGAAAGCCCCGGTAGACCGGGCCGATCGACCGGCAGAGAGTTCTGCTCTCTGTTCCAGGCCACGGTCGACCGGGCCGGTTGACCGAGGCTCCAACGGTCGAATTTCTGACCGTTGGCGGTCGACCGGGCCGGTCGACCGACAGCCTCTGGGCTACTATTTTGCCCTAACGGCTAGTTTTTGATGGCCTATTTAAAGGGGCTATCATGGGCTGTTTTGTATATGGTTTGAAGTGGGTTTTTGCACTAGTTTTTCCTACTCTATTAAGAGATTTTCTCCACTTATTTAAGAGCCAAATACTTCCATTCAAAAGGAGAGTTTATCAAGAGTTTTCAAAAGTGATTTTCTTGTGTTTTTCCACCACAACTTCCATCCTTGTTTTTCTCACAAACACTTGAGCTTTCCATTGCTATATCTACCTATAGAGAAGTGTTGTGAGATTGTTTTTAGGTGATCAAAGTGTTGTGATCACCAAAGACTTCATCTTTGCTTTGAGGAGGCGGACTCGTGTGTTCGCGATTGTTTCGAGTTCTAGTGAGAGCTCTTTGTAGAGGTGTAGCCTCGACGAGCTAGTGGGCTTGCGGTGTGTTCTTGCGGGAACGAGTGAAGGGACTAGAGAGTCCAAGGAGTTCAAGTGTGAACTCGCCTTGTAGGTGTTGCGGCACCGAGTGATCCGGTGGGATCGGTTTATAGTGAAATCCTTCAAGTGTTGAAGGCGGGGACGTGGAGCAAGTGTGCTCGAACCTCGAAATAATTCTCCCGTGTTTGCGATTGCTCTCTCTATCTCTTACTTGTTTATATCTTGCATGCTTATATTGTGTTTATCTTTATATGCTTGATATACATTGTGTGCTTAATTGTTATATGCTTGGAGATTGTTTGCTAACACTTGTATTCAACCAAGAGAGCCAACACGGCACCTCAACTCTTATTTAGAGGAATCTTGAGGAGTTAGTCCAGAGCCCTTCACGGGGAATTCGGCTACACTCTTGTGTTATACTTGGTGTTTAGTTTAAGAAAGTTTTAGTTTGCATTAAATAGCTTTAATTCTGCATTATTGACCATTAGATTAGCTAGTCACCTATTCACCCCCTCTAGGTGATTATAGTCACTAGGTGATCAAAAGACCACAAACTCTCTCTTACAACTTCTTATAGAGTGGAGATGATTTTTGGCTCAAGAAGTGAAGTGAGAAAAAATTCAGTTGTAAAGAAGTGAAAAGAGCTTGAAAAATAACTGAAAACTTTAACCAAGAAAGCACTTTAGAGAATGAAAGCTTGAAAACTTTTCTTTTCTTTTGAAACTTAAAAACAATAGGGATTTTTCTTATATTCCACAAATGACCAATGACATCTATTTATAGGGATTTGCTAAAAGCATTTCATCATTAAATATAGGTCAATAGGTCAGATTATAGCCACAAGAAAATCAGAGATAGCTGAAAGATACATCAAATCAAACCAGAAAACAGATTCTAAGAAACTAGCCGTTGGGGGCTGCTGGCAGCTGTCGGTCGATCGGCAGTCTATCTGGCAAAAGAGCCGTTAGACTCGATCGACCGGTCGGTCGACCGCAGGCTAAACGAAAAGAATTGTTTGATCTGTCGGTCGACTGGCCCGGTCGACCGACAAAACCCGAGAGCAAGGGTCAGTCAGTCGGTCGACCGGTCCGGTCGACCGGTCCGGTCGACCGACAGACGTGCACAAACGTGCACGCCAATGCCACAAGGCCCGGTCGACAGGTCCGGTCGACCGATCTGGCCTGAAATAGATCCGGTCGACCGCCCGGTCGACCGTTAGGCCTGAAACAGATTTATTTTAGAAATATTTTTGAACTTTGAAGAATTTTTAAAATATTCTTAAATGGTTTGATGTTTAAGTAGCATGCTATAAGGGATGAGATACATGATTTAAACTAGATGTAAAAATATGAAATATTTTGAGACATGTATATCAATCAAGACATGCACCTAATTTAACTAACCAAAACAAAACTCGTATTTTGAAAAGTGAAAGTGTATGCGTGTTTTCTTGAGCCAACTTATCATAACCTTACTCTTTAACAAACTAATTCTTACAATGGTTCTAAGTGACTACAAGATCTTCAAATTTGGGCTTCTCCAAATGCAATGTTGAATAGCTTGAATCCTTGATCCCGAATTGAGTCAACTTGAGTCAAAAATACCTTCATTTAGGGAAGAAAACATCTTGAATCCTTAGAACCCTGAAACACACTTAAACACTAAAATATGAGTAGTACAAATAACTATATATGTTTTGTAATCATCAAAACTCCAAAACCGGGTGATTGTAACCTTGGGCCAACAATCTCCCCCTTTTTGATGATGACAAAACATATGAGTTATTTTTAAAAAATGGAGAAAGGAGCTTGAAAAGCTCCCCCTCAAATCATGCTATATATATGAATGGCTATATACATGAATGAATTTTACAAAAAGTAAAACAAAAACTTGGCATAAGAAAGAAATAATAATCCAAAACATATAGCTCAAAAGTGAACAAACAATAACTTAAAACACATAACTTAAAACTCAAAACTCAAAACACAAAACACATAACTCAAAACTCAAAATAATAAACTAACTTTTCTCCTCTTTTTTGTCATACATAAAAAGGGTAAACATTGTTTGAAAAAAAAATTTCATGAATCCATAACACAAACATTCAATTCACCACAATAAAAGAAAATCTAGTATAATCTAGTGGTTTTGTAAAAATATCGGCAAGTTGAAAATCGGTAGAAACATAATAAATTTCAATATCACCTTTCTCATAATGATCTCGAAGAAAGTGATACCGAATGTCAATGTGCTTAGTCTTACTATGTTGATTTACATTTTTAGTCATATGAATAGTACTAGTATTATCACAAAATATTTTAATATGGTCATAATGCAAATCATAGTCAAGGAGAGTATGTTTCATCCAAAGGACTTGTACACAACAAGTCCCCGCAGCAACATACTCCGCCTCGGCGGTTGAGAGGGCCACCAAATTTTATTTCTTGGAAGACCATGAAATAAGACAATTACCGAGAAATTGTCATGTTCCACTTGTACTCTTCCTATCCACTCTACAACCCGCATAGTCGGCATCCGAAAAACTCGTCATTGAAAATTGTCCGGTCTTCGGATACCACAAACCCATTTCAATTGTGCCCTTAAGGTATCTAATAATGCGTTTTACCGCAATTAAATGGGACTCTTAGGACACGATTGAAATCGAGCACAAAGACATACACAAAACATAATGTCTGACCTACTAGCCGTTAAATACAACAAGCTACCAATCATGCTACGATAGAGTTTAATGTCTACATTTATATCTTGTTCATCTTTGTCAAGCTTTGTGGTGGTAGCCATGGGAGTTTTGCTTGTCTTAACCCCTTCAAGCCCAAATTTCTTGATAAGTTCCTTCGTGTACTTGGCTTGATTGATGAAAATCCCATCCTTCCTTTGCTTGATTTGGAGACCAAGGAAGTAGTTAAGCTCGCCCATCATAGACATCTCAAATTCCTCCTTCATGCATGATTCAAAAGCTTTGCAAAGATTTTCATTAGTAGAACCAAATATGATATCATCAACATATATTTGAACTATAAGTATATTATTTTCAACATGTTTGGTAAACAAAGTAGTATCTATTTTTCCTTTAGTGAAACCATTTGAAATAAGAAATGAAAAAAAGTCTTTCATACCAAACCCTAGGGGCTTGTTTTAAACCATAAAGAGTTTTGTCTAGTTTGAAAACAAAATCCGGATGTGTAGGATCAACAAACCCAGGGGGTTGTTCAACATATACCTCCTCTTCAATAAATCCATTTAAGAAAGCACTTTTTATATCCATTTGAAAAAGTTTAAAATCTTTATATGAAGCAAATGCAAGTGTCATCCGTATGGCTTCAAGTCGTGCTACGGGTACAAAAGCTTCCTCAAAATCGATACCTTCGACTTGAGTGTAACCTTGGGCCACTAACCTAGCTTTATTCCTAACAACATTACCCGACTCATCCAACTTGTTCCTAAAAATCCATTTAGTACCAATTGTTGGTCTATCATGGGGCCTAGGAACAAGATGCCAAACTTGGTTGTGCTCGAATTGATTGAGCTCCTCTTGCATGGCAAGCAACCAATATGAGTCGCCCTCGGCTTCGAGGATGTTCTTGGGTTCAAAATGAGAAATAAATGCATAGTGCCCACAAAGATCATGAAGTTTAGAACGAGTAGTTACCCCTTTTGATACTTCACCTATAATAAGATCCTTGGGATGATGTGGAGTGAATCTCCAATCTTTTGAAAGTGGTTGAGTTGTCTCCACTTCAACTTCTTGAACTTCTTTTTCTTCATCACCCTTTGGCATGTCTTCAAGAATAGGTGAGTCTTCAAAGTAATTTTCTCCATGTCTTCATTTAGGGAATCTATTTCTACAACATTCTCAACAAACACATTAGATTTCTCAAACTTTACATGTATAGATTCTTCAATAGTCAAGGATGACTTATTGAAAACTCTATAAGCTTTACTAGTGTTAGAGTAACCAAAAAAATTGCTTCATATGATTTTACATCAAATTTACCTAAATTATCTTTAGTTTTCAAAACAAAATATGTACAACCAAAAACTTTAAAGTATGAAACATTTGGTTTTCTTGAATAATAAATCTCAAAAGATGTTTTAGAAGTGTTTTTGCATAAGAAAACCCTATTTGATATGTAGCAAGATGTGTTAACGGCCTCGGCTCATAGATAATGAGGGAGACCGTACTCATTTATCATTGTCCTAGCCATCTCTTGTAATGTATGATTTTTCCTTTTAACGACTATATTTTGTTGTGAAGTTCTAGGACAAAATAGTTCATGCTTAATTTCATGTTCTTCACAAAAAGTAGTAAAGGGTTGGTTATTGAATTCACCACCTATATCACTTCTTATTCTTAATAGAAGAATCTTTTTCCTTTTCAACTCTTTTCTTAAAGGCTTGAAAATGTGAAAAGGCTTGATTTTTATGTTCTAAAAAGAAAACCCAAGTAAAACGAGAGAAATCATCAACTAAAACGAAAGCAAAATGATTCCCACTTAGACTTTTGTTTGTGTAGGACCAAACAAATCCATATGAATCAACTCCAAAGGTCGTGATGTCATGATATCCTTGATTGATTTGAAGAGGACTTGGTTTGTTTCCCAAGTTGGCACGCATCGCAAATGCGGTCCTTTTCAAATTTCAAGTAAGAAATACCTTTCACCATTTCCTTGTTGTTTAATCTAGATAGATGGTCAAAAGAAATGTGGCCTAATCTTCTATGCCACAACCAAGAGTTATCATCGAGGGCATTCAAACAAGTAGCATTGCATAACATTTTAGACATATCAATCATGTATACATTGTTTTCACGAAATCTGAAAAATATACATGTATTGGATTGTCTATCAATTACACTACATGCTAGGTCATCAAAAACAACATTAAAACCTTTATCACAGAGTTGACTAACACTCAAGAGATTATGCTTGAGGCCATCAACTAAAACAACATTTTCTATTAAAGGAGATATACTAAGTTTAACATTACCAATACCAATGATTTTTCCTTTGGCATCATCTCTGAAGGTGACGGTGCCACCTTCATGGTATCTTGATAGGGTTGCGAAGTTGTTGATATCCCAAGTCATGTGCCTTGAGCAACCACTATCAAGATACCACCACTCCTTACGTCGTTGGGCTTTGGAATGTACCTACATCATTTAACAAATTTGTTGACTTTGGTACCAAAATTTTCTTGGGTCCTTGAATGTTAGTATTCCGAACCCAAACATGATTATGCGATGCATTTATCCTATCATAGCAAAATTTTACCAAATGACCCTTACGGCCACAATATGTGCATGCATAAACTTTACCATACATAAATGCATGATGAGTGTGTGGAGTGTGGACATGTTTAGGGTGCTTAGCATGACGTAAAGGTTGTGATTTATGAACATGAGTATGAGTAGCATGTGATTATTTCTTTGGGACATGTTTCTTAGGAAACATAGCCTCTAGTCTAGTTTTATCAAATTCACATTTCTTCAAAACTACTCCTAATGAATCAATTTTCTTCTTTAGTAAGGAAATCTCGTTTTCATCAATTTGTGAAAATTTTCCTTTGCAGGAAATTTTATAGTCATCAAAATCCTTTTGAGTAGAAGTGAGAGTTGAAAACAATTCATCTTTTTCTTTTGTGAGAGTGAAAACTTTGTGTTGAGTGATTCATTTTCCTTTTTCATTTTCAAGTATTTCTTTTTGAGAAAATCATAGTTATGAGATAGTTCTTCAAAAGTTTCTTCTAGTTCATCTATAGATAGTTCACAATCTTCAATAGATGCATCGGGAGTTACCTTGCTTGTGCTCTCATTAGCCATGAAGCACATGTTGGCGGTGTCGACTTCTTCATCAGATTCACTCTCTAAATCCCAAGTAGCCTTTAAAACTTTCTTTTTGTATGGCTTCTTGGAGGTGGAGGGTTTGCCTTTGTTTTTCGGACATTCCGCAACAATGTGACCCAGCTTCCGGCAGTTGAAGCAAATGATTTTCTTCTCTTCTTTACCTTGCCATCTCCTTCTATTTTGAAATTTAGCCTTGTTGTACATTCTCCGAATGTTCTTTACAAGAAGAGAAAGATCTTCATCATCCTCTTCTTCATCGTCTTCATCGGAGTAGGTGGAAGAGCTTTTGAAAGCTATTGCTTTCTTCTTTGGAGGAGCCATCTCTTCTCTTGCTTTTCTTTCCATCTCATGGGTCTTGAGATTTTCAATGAGGCCGATGAGCTCTATTTCTTCTTTGTCATTGAGCTCCTTCAAAGTTGTGACTTTGACTTCCCAAGATGGAGGGAGTACACGGAGGATCTTCCTCACTTTTTGGTCGTTGTCAATGCTGTCACCTAAAGAAGAAAGACCATTAGTAATCTTTGTAAACTTAGTAACCATATCATCTATGGTTTCATTCTCTTGCATGGAAAAGTTTTCATATGGGAACGAAGAAGGTCAATTTTGGCCCTCTTTACTTGTGAAGTTCCCTCATGAGTGACAAGTAAGTGAGTTCAAATCTCATATGCGGATTTACAATGAATGACTCTAGAAATATCATCGTCATTAAGAGCTTGAAGCAAGGCATAGTGTGCCCTAGCATTAGCGTCAAACTCTTTCGTGGCAATATCGGACCAAGTGTCCTCATCACCAAGGGGTGCGCTAAATGGTTTGGTCACCGCCTTTGCAACCCGGCTCCCTAAGGATTACAAAAACACGGTCATCTTAACCTTCCATATGGGAAAGTTAAGGCCATCAAACTTGGGTGGGGTCTTAATTCCTTCGGCCATTTTTACTAAGTGTATGAGGATGAAAATGAATAGAGTGATTAGCAATATAGGATCTCTCTAAGGTTGTTAAGTCAAGAGCCTAGAGACCAAAGCTCAGATACCAATTAAAAAAACACCTAGAGGGGGTGAATAGATGTTAATTCTAATGTAATGATCTTTTTAAACAAGTAAATATGAATGATGCAAACGGTCACTCAAAACAAGAAATTGAAGCCGAATTTCCCGTGAAGGGCTCTAGAACTTCTCCTCTTTGATTCCTCTAGATTATGAGTTGAGGCGCGTAATTGCTTTCTTGTTGAGATGAGTAAAGACCGAAAAATGCAAGTCAATGAAATTATTGAAATGGTGAAGAGCAAACAAACAATATCACAAGTAAGGAATGTAAAGCAATGAAAAATAATAAGGAAACCAATCACAAACACAAGTAATTTGTTACGAGGTTCGAGCCACTGCTCTACGTCCCCGCCTCCACCACCGTGAAGGATTTTCACTAAATCCACAAAGGGAATTTTCACACCGGAACCTTTACACCCAAGAGGATTACAATTGGTCTACACAAGACCGGAGTACCCAACTCCAACCAATCCAACCTCTACACAAGAGGGATCTCAACACAAAGAACTACAAGTCACTAGGTAATCAAAAGACCACTAACTCTCTCTTACAACTTCTTATAGAGTGGAGATGATTTTTGGCTCAAGAAGTGAAGTGAGAAAAATTTCAGTTGTAAAGAAGTGAAAAGAGCTTGAAAAACAACTGAAAACTTTAACCAAGAAAGCACTTTAGAGAATGAAAGCTTGAAAACTTTTCTTTTCTTTTGAAACTTAAAAACAATAGCGATTTTTCTTATATTCAACAAAGGACCAATGACATCTATTTATAGGGATTTGCTAAAAGCATTTCATCATTAAATCTAGGTCAATAGGTCAGATTATAGCCACAAGAAAATCAGAGATAGCTGAAAGATACATCAAAATCAAAACCAGAAAACAGATTCCAAGAAACTAGCCGTTGGGGGCTGCTGGCGGCTGTCGGTCGACTGGGCCGATCGACCGGCAGTCTATCTGGCAAAAGAGCCGTTGGACTCGGTCGACCGCAGGCTAAACAAAAAGAATTGTTTGATCTGTCGGTCGACTGGCCAGGTCGACCGACAAAACCCGAGAGCAAGGGTCAGTCAGTCGGTCGACCGGTCCCGTCGACCGGCAGACGTGCACAAACGTGCACGCCAATGCCACAAGGCCTGGTCGACCGGTCCGGTCGACCGATCTGGCCTGAAATAGATCCGGTCGACCGTTAGGCCTGGATTAGATTTATTTTGAAAATATTTTTGAACTTTGAAGAATTTTTAAAATATTCTTAAATGGTTTGATGTTTAAGTAGCATGCTATAAGGGATGAGATACATGATTTAAACTAGATATAAAAATATGAAATATTTTGAGACATGTATATCAATCAAGACATGCACCTAATCCAACTAACCAAAACAAAACTCGTATTTTGAAAAGTGAAAGTGTGTGTGTTTTCTTGAGCCAACTTATCATAACCTTACTCTTTAACAAACTAATTCTTACAATGGTTCTAGGTGACTACAAGATCTTCAAATTTAGGCTTCTCTAAATACAATGTTGAATAGCTTGAATCCTTGATCTCGAATTGAGTCAACTTAAGTAAAAAATACCTTTATTTAGGGAAGAAAACATCTTGAATCTTTAGAACCCTGAAACACACTTAAACACTAAAATACGATTAGTACAAATAACTATATATGTTTTGTAATCATCAAAACTCAAAACCGGGTGATTGTAACCTTGGGCTAACAGAACCTCCACTGAGGATTTGGGACAAATACAATTTGGAGTACACAACTCCTCTCTCCAACAAATACAACCTCTATACTTAGAGGTAAGGCACAAAACCACTCAAACACAATCACCTCACACTTGAGGGATTCCATCACAATCTCCACCTCTCACTAGAGGGAGCCAAATGCCACTTCCACTATCACCTCACACTTGATGGATATCAACTCAATCACCTCTCACTAGAGGGATATCACAAAAATGGAAGGTTTATAACTTGGTGGTCTAACAACCACAAACCAATTCTTTTCCACAAAACAATGATCCTATAGATAGGATAGAAGATAAGCTCAAGTGTGAGAAATCAAGGAGTTTGGAAATCAAATAACAAAGAAAAATACTTAGAAAAACAACTAGAATAGATGTAGAATGAAGAACAAAACAACTATCCCAAATCTCTATTTTTCTTTGATTTTTCCAACCCTTGAAAATAAATAAAGATGAATCTTTTGCCTTAAAAACTCTTTTGAAAACTTGTATTAAAACACTTGTAAAGGTGAGAAATTTAGCTCTTAAAATTCTTGTTAAAAACCAACTCAAATGGGGGTATTTATAACCCCATTTGGAATCTGCCTGTTGGCAGCTGAAAAGGGCATTTTTGCCCTTCCGGTCGACCGGCCAACGGTCAAAAATGTGACCGTTGAGCCCTCCGGTCGACCGCCCAGTCGACCGTGCCAGATCCAGAGAGCAGCTGCTCTCTAGCCGGTCGACTGCCCGGTCGACCGAGCTGGAAACAGAGAGCAGAGCTCTCTGCCCGGTCGACCGACCCGGTCGACCGGAGGCTTTCCAGAAAGCAGAGCTCTCTGGCGGTCGACCGACCCGATCGACCGGCCTCCCCAACAAGGCAGCGTGCACGTTCTGTGCACGTCGGTCGACCGAGCCGGTCGACCGGCAGCCTGCCAGACTGACTAATTAGGGTCTTAAAACTTGGGTTTTTATCCTTTATAAAATCCCATAAAATCACATAAATTTCACAAAAATCTGTTCTTGTTATATCTTTGAAATACAAACATGTTTGAGTAAAAATCAAAACATGTTACAAACATTTTGAACCATTTTTTTGAATTGAAAATTTTGCCTTAAACCAAATTCTGTATTTTCCAAAAATAGAATTTTTGAAATGGAAATCCGATTTTTCAAAACACATGTAAATACAAAAACATGATATTTAAACAACTTTGAAGCATATAGTATATGGATAGAATCCAATATACATGAACGGTATTATATCAATGTTTTTGACATTAAATCCAAAAATAAGTTTTGTCTAAATACAAAACTCCAAACACATGAATAGTGTATCAAAATAAGTTTTTCTAAGTAGATGAAGCATAGATGTATATAGATCAAATCTAATATACATTAAATCATGTAAACTTGTTTTGATTCTATCTATTCATGAAAACCAAGATCGGTTAAACCGAAAACCAAAACCAATAAACATGAAACGTGTGTGTGTTGTGAACTTGAGCATATCACACTATCTAATTTTTACATTGGATCTAAACAAAATCTTAACTAAACAAACTGAAGCCTTCTTGTAGAACGCCGTCTCCAAGTTGACTCGATCTAAACCTGATTCCCTGAGCTTGACTCTAACCGAGTGCTAGATATGAACTTGACGCTCGAGCTCTTGAATCACCATGTGAAAGCTCCAAAACACTTTTGTTGAAGCTAATCACCTACTAATATCTTGGTTAAATATCTGAAGCTAAATATCACAAGATTATTAGTAAACTATAACTACATGAGTTAATCATCATCAAAACTAGAGTGGAAGGCCTCTAGGTCAACAATCTCCCCCTTTTTGATGATGACAAAACTCATGGAGTTATATATGCATGGATTAAAGTTAAGCTTCAAAGAAGCTCCCTCTTAACTCATGCATAGCAATAAACAATAAGATATGCAATGAATGTTAAACATGAATATGCATAAACATGCATAAAACAATGAAATAAGCATGCTCTTGATACCAAAATTTTAAAATAAATTACTTCTCTCCCTTTTTAAAATAAACATGTTCTTAAATACCAATTGAAAATATAAACTTAAAATAAACATGTTCTTTAAAGAATTGCTCTTAATACCAATTAAAAATTTCAATTATCTTACCAATAAAAATTTCAATTGAAAGATAATCAATAATTGAAAGATAATCAATAAAAACTCTTGATACCAATTGAGAGATAATCAATAAAAGCTCTTGATACCAACAATAAAAATTTTAATAAAAGTTCTTGATACCAATAAAACAAAACAACAAACATGTTCTTGATACTAATATCCATGCTCTTGATACCAATATCAACAAAACATAAAACAAACTCTCGATACCAATATGAAACAAACTTTGATATAAACTTATAAATAAAACATGCATATATACTCAAAAACTTCTCCCCCTTTTGTCAATCATCAACAAAGGGGTTAAAGTAAACAATAAAACAATGTTCTCCCCCTTTTGTCCGAAACAAAAATCAATAAGGGTGAAATCAAATCAAAACATTATGATACCAATTGAAATAAAATATATCAATTTAGCGCATCATGATACCAATTGAAAATAAATAAAACATACCAATTGAAAGTACATAAAACATTTTGAAGAAACCAACAAAAAATAAAATTTTGATATCAATTGAAAGATGTAAACATATAGGTAATCTTGATACCAATTGTAAAATTAGTACCAATGGGAAAAAATATATCAATTTAATATTTTTGATACCAATATTGAAAAAGAAACATATACCAATTGATTTATTTCTCTCTCTCTCTCTCATTCCTCTCACACTCAACCGACGATCCCCTTTCTCCCTTTTTCTCCAAATATTCTCCAAACTCAAAATCTTTCAAATTCCTTCAAACCCAAGTTGGATTCACTCTTTGTGGGATAGATCTTCAGTCTCAGGGCTTTCTCACCATCAGAATTTCAGGGATTCATGATCTAGGGTTAGGGTTCTCCATTTTCAGGTAAAAATCATCTTTTTACTCTAAATCTTGATATCTAGCTCTTAGTTTTCTTTCACTTGTCAAAGATTTCTAGGTTTCCTTTGTTTAGATCAAGCCAATACCATCTACCCTAAAAATCAACTAAAAATCACTCTTTTTCTCCAAAAATGTCAAAGAGATCTAGGTCTGAGAAGGGAAAAAGCATAGTTCCCTCATCTTCCACCACTCCTACACCTAAAAGACCTTTTGTGAATGATCTTGCAGAAAATCGTTTCATACAACTTTCCAAAAATCTGTAATTTCAGGAAGATGTGTAATTCTAAAGGATTTTGAATACTTAGGCATCCCTCGTATCCTCAAAAAAACTCTTTGCATCATTTTATGACTATTAGGGAACCTGTCTACACATCCCTAGTTCGCTATTTCTATGCCAACTATGCCTTTGAGGAGGTCGTGTTAGATCACGTGTTTTAGGGAGAGATATAGACATCCCTATATCACGATTTGCTGACTTGCTACATCTCTCCTCTGGAGGAGTGGATGTTTATACTTTTGATTTACACGACTTTGAGTATCCGGACGGTGAGTCTGCGCTCACCGCCTCCACTTTGATTCACGGGATGACAACCCCGGTCTAGTAAGGAATGAGGAGGTCAACAAATTTACCCTCACCTCCCAAGTCCTTGCAAAATTCATTTTCTACAACATTTTTCCTAAGTCCGGTGAGTATAGCAATGCTAGGGGTTCAGTTCCTCTCATAATCTATTACCTTCTGAAAGGCATCAAGATTGATTTTCCTCACCTCATTGCTACTCACATGGCCTCTGACCATATCCGCATGTCCGGTAGGCACTTGCCTTATGGAATGCTTATTACTCATTTGCTTCAGAAATTAGGTTTTGATTTGTCCTCTGAGACTCCCTGTTAGCCTGCTATAAATTTAGACAGCGTCCTTTTGAAGAGGATGCAGGCTCAAATGCGTCGTCATGCACAAGAGCACCCTCCTGCACCTCCTGCTGATATCCCAGGTCATCTTCGGCCCCTGGATCCTCTTCCGTCCCAGGGATTTCTTCTGCATCTGTGCCATCTTTATCACCTGAGTTCCAGTCCTTCATATCTTCTGAGATTCGCTCTCAGATCCAGGAGCATCAGTCTTGGATCGAGCAGCGAGACGCAGCCTTTCGGGCGGATTTGGAGCAGCGTGATGCAGCCCTTCGCGCGAGATGGACTCGCGCTTCCACGGATTTCGCAATGACATGACTTATTTTGCGAACGCCATGAGATTCGTGGATTCGCAATTTGAGACATTATTTGCGAAATTCGATATGCTTGGTCCAGATCCCTCGACCATTTCTCGTCCTCTTCCATCCTCCGGTCCTCCATTTCCTATCAGAGACCCTACTGCGGCTCCACCTCCACAGCCAGGCGTTGCCGGTATCGATCCAGAGGAGGTCGGTCATGAGGATGATGATCATGATGGTGATGAGACCATGGCAGAAGGTGATGCTGAGGAAGACGACGCTGAGGAAGGTTCTTCAGACGACGATGCTGCTGGTGGTGCTGAGTGACCTGCCCCTTTTGATGATGTCAAAAAGGCGGAGAGTCATTTGTTAAGAGAGACTCCATATTTTGTGCACTTATATTTTTGTAGTATTTTCTGTTGTTGGACATCTCTATCTTGTATTTATGTTTGTGTGGACATGTACTTGTTTATGTTGGTTATGTTTTGTGGACATGTGTTTCATTCCTATTCTATGACATGAGTATTTTTATCTAGCATGGATATATGTGTTGTGGATTATGTTGTGGATTATCACCCACCATTTTACCATTTTTTTGAGATTTGTCTATGCTTGAGCATATTTTTGTATATGCATGTGTTGAGGGGGAGCTTCATTTGAAGTCTCTACCCAAATTTTTGTAATAACTATATATGTTTTGTCATCATCAAAAAGGGGGAGATTGTTGGCCCAAAGGCCATTAGCCCTATATCTTGTTGAATATTTTGATGATAACAAACCATATTAGTTATGTATTTAATAATTTGTTTAAAAGTATTTCAGGTTAAACAGGTTGATTTGACGGCTCCACTATCAAGACTCACAAGTTTGGACGCCGCTAAGATGTGCATTCCCAAGCTAAGCACATTAGGAAGCTTCGGGATCAAGACATGAAGAAAAGACCAGTCAAGATCAAGACAATGAAAAAGTCCGAGATTTGTATTTTTACTTTTCTTTTAGACTTTTTGTCAAAACTAGATGTTAGAAGTAGATTTATGGGATTGTCACTTACACACACTTTAGTTTGATATATGGCTTCAAAAATAATTTCAATTCTATTTCCAACTTAGTTTTATAGCTAACATGTTTTTCGGAAATTTGTTTTAGAAACTCTAAGTTTTTGGAAAAACCGATTTTTGAGAAAAACAAGTTTTATCAAAGAAAAACTTTATCGAAATGTTTTAACATGTTAGGGTAGTGACATATGGTCATACTCCTATTTTTACAAAGTCCAAAACCCCAAACCACAGACCTATCCAAAGACCCAAGTTCTGGCTTTCTGCAGTTCTGATTTTTCAGAACTGACAGGAGCCGGTCGACCGTCCCGGTCGACCGACGTACACGCTGTGCATGTGTGTACGTCGGCCGACCGCTCCGGTCGACTGGGGCACTTACAGTGCTCTCTGTTTGTTCGGGTCGACCGGGGCGGTCGACCGTAGTCCCCCAACGGTAAAAATATGACCGTTGGCGGTCGACCGGCCCGGTCGACCGGCAGCTGTCAGAAGTTCTGACAGACTTCAACATCTCTATTTTTCTGACAGATTTTGTTGGGATCTCACCCCGAATCTCTCTTGCTGTTTTACCCAGTTTTTCAACCCCTATAAATAGAGGGTCACTTCAACATGATAAGACAACTATTCCTAAACATTTTTACAAGAGATTTTCATAAGAATTTCAAGTCTTCATTTTAGAAAAGATTTTCAAAGCCAAAATTTCCATACACCCATTTGAAGCCTATTTCTCTACTTCTCTCTAGATTTTGCACTACACAATCCCAAATTTCTACATCTACATATTGGTTATAGGATTGTGCAAGTGAGCTATTTGTGATCAAGTGTGATCATTTTCTTCTTGAGCGAAGTTGTAGAGGCATCGGCCTCAAGGCGAGCTAGTGTGCTCCGGGTGGTGTTGCGGCATCACAAGTGATCGGACAAGTGTGTCCTTGTATTGAAGATACGGTGGGATCGACAATAGTGGAAATCCTTCAAGTGTGAAGGCGGGGACGTAGAGCGTGGCTCGAACCTCGGAAACATATACTTGTGTTTGCGTTTGCTCGAATTTCTCTAAACTCAACTCCTTTAATTCTTGCACTACTTATTTTCTATTATCGCTTATCTTTTAATTTGAGCAATTTGTTAGTAGAATTTTTAATTCCGCATTATTGCCACATTTCATATAGCCATCACCTATTCACCCCCCTCTAGGTGATTTCAAAAGTGTTATGGGTGTGAACGTGGGAAGCATGTGTATGCCGTGGTTTATGTGCATGCATAGGAGGAACTTGTTTCTTTCGAAACATAGATTCCAAACGTGTATGGTTCATGACACAATGGCTCAAAGTGGAGCCCAAACAATCAACACTCTTCTTTAACAAATTTATATCATTTTCAATCATGAAAGAAGAGGTGCATGCAATGAATACACTAGATGGTGAAGCTATACTAGCATGGCAAACATGTGTATCTAAATTATTTTCAAAGATTTATTTCATTTAAGCAAACTTCTAAATCTTTTGAAATCAAATCAATTTTATTTTTCAAAGAATTATTTTTCTTGGAAACCAAATCCAAATCCTTTGAAATAGAAAAAATTTTCATTTTTAAAGATTCATTTTCTTTTACAACAAAATTAACTTTTGAAGATAAAGCCTCATTTTTCTTTAAAACATTTTCACAATCATTTTTATTTTCAAAATCTTATTTTCATTAAGGGCAAGTTCAAGTTGGGATTTAAGTGAGTCACGTTCACTTGAAATCTCATCCCTCTCTTGGAAAGCAACATCAAGCTTAGAAGTCAAGTTTTCATTTTCTTTGTTAAGTCCAAAACTCTTCTTTTTTAATGCTTTATATTTTTCTAATAATTTTTCACAAACAATAGAAAGTTCTTCATTTAATGCATCGGCATCAATAATATCATCTCCTGAAGAACTAGCACAATCATCTAGTTGAGATTCCGAATGTACCTCAAGGGAGTCATTCCCTTGGACCATGTAGCATCGTTGTTCGGATTCATCCTCACTAGATTCCTTCTCCATTTAGATTGGCAATTGAAGCTTTGGAGAGGTCAAGATGTTCCACAATGCAAAGGCGGAATCACAGTTAGAAATCATAGAAAGATATTCTTTGTTAAGCGTGCTTCTAAGTGCCTCAAGGGCTTGTGCATTGGCCTCTATATGCTTGCTATTACCAAGATAGGATTTCTTGGTAGCGGCAAGGAAAACATGCAAGCCTAGGGTTTTTAGGTACATGGACATCCTAGCCTTCCAAACAACAATGTTGAAAGTATCAAACATAGGTGGGGTTATGAAGTCCATGAGTGTGTGTAAACAATATAAGTGTGCAAATGCAAACTAGATTAGCAAAACCAAGATCACACTCCTAGGTGGTTAAACTTAATATCAGGAGCGTAGGATCTGATACCAATTGAAAGTACACCTAGAGGGGGTGAATAGATATACGGCTAATCTATGAACAATAATGCGAAAATTAAAAACTTAATTGCAACACACTTAGTGTAATCAAAGAGTGTAGCCGAATTCCCGGTGAAGGGCTCTGGACTAACTCCTCTGAATTCCTCTAAATAAGAGTTGAGGTGCTATGTAAAGCTCTCTTGGTTAAACACAAGTGAGGTACACAAACAAACTAAGCATGTATATGATATGACAATATGAATCAATGCACAAATGTAAGAGAGAGTTAGAGAAAGTGGATCAAACGCAAACACTAAGATATGTTTCGAGGTTCGAGCACACAGCTCTACGTCCCCGCCTTCACTCAGAAGGATTTCACTAACTCGTTCACACAGGACTTCCCACGCAGGGAACCTCCACTGAGGATTTGGGGCAAATACAATTGGGAGTACACAACTCTCTCTAACAAATACAACCTCTACACTTAGAGGCAAGGCACAAAGCCACTCAAACACAATCACCTCACACTTGAGGGATTCCAACACAATCTCTACCTCTCACTAGAGGGAGCCAAATACCACTTCCACTATCACCTCACACTTGAGGGATATCAACTCAATCACCTCTCACTAGAGGGATATCACAAAGATGGAAGGTTTACAACTTGGTGGTCTAACAACCACAAACCAATTCTTTTCCCACAAAACAATGATCCTATAGATAGGATAGAAGATAAGCTCAAGTGTGAGAAATCAAGGTGTTTGGAAATCAAATAACAAAGAAAAATACTTGAGAAAATAACTAGAATAGATGTAGAATGAAGAACAAAACAAATATCCCAAATCTCTATTTTTCTTTGATTTTTCCAACCCTTGATAACAAATAAAGATGAATCATTTTGCCTTAAAAACTCTTTTAAAAACTTGTATTAAAACACTTGTAAAGGTGAGAAATTTAGCTCTTGAAATTCTTGTTAAAAACTAACTCAAATGAGGATATTTATAACCCCATTTGGAATCTGCCCGTTGGCAGCTGAAAAGGGCATTTTTGCCCTTCCGGTCGACGGCCGGTCGACCAGCCAACGGTCAAAAATGTGACCGTTGAGCCCTCCGGTCGATCGCCCGGTCGACCGTGCCAAATCCAGAGAGCAGCTGCTCTCTGGCCGGTCGACCGCCCGGTCGACCGAGCTGGAAAAAGAGAGCAGAGCTCTCTGCCCGGTCGACCGGAGGCTTTCCAGAGAGCAGAGCTCTCTGGCGGTCGACCGACCCGGTCGACCGGCCTCCCCAGCAAGGCAACATGCACGTCAATCGACCGGCCCAGTCGACCGCTCACTGCTACGATCGACCGTCCCGGTTGACCGGCAGCCTACCAGACTGACTAATTAGGGTCTTAAAAACTTGGGTTTTATCCTTTATAAAATCCCATAAAATCACATAAATTTCACAAAAATCAGTTCTTGTTATATCTTTGAAATACAAATATGTTTGAGTAAAAATCAAAACATGTTACAAATATTTTGAACCATTTTGTGACTTGAAAATTTGCCTTAAACCAAATTCTGTATTTTCCAAAAATAGAATTTTTGAAATGGAAATCCGATTTTCCAAACACATGTAAATACAAAAACATGATATTTAAACAACTTTGAAGCATATAGTATATGTATAGAATCCAATATACATGAAAGGTTTTATATCTATGTTTTTGACATTAAATTCAAAAATAAGTTTTGTCTAAATACAAAACTCCAAACACATGAAAAGTGTATCAAAATAAGTTTTTCTAAGTAGATGAAGCATAGATGTATATAGATCAAATCTAATATACATTAAACCATGTAAACTTCTTTTGATTCTATCTATTCATGAAAATCAAGATCGGTTAAACCGAAAACCAAAACCAATAAACATGAAACGTGTGTGTGTTGTGAACTTGAGCATATCACACTATCTAATCTTTACAATGGATCTAAACAAAATCTTAACTAAATAAATTGAAGCCTTCTTGTAGAACGTCGTCTCCAAGTTGACTCGATCTAAACGCGATTCCCCGAGCTTGACTCCAACCGAGTGCTAGATATGAACTTGACGCTCGAGCTCTTGAATCACCATATGAAAGCTCCAAAACACCTTTGTTGAAGCTAATCACCTACTAATATCTTGGTTAAATATCTGAAACTAAATATCACAAGATTATTAGTAAACTATAACTACATGAGTTAATCATCATCAAAACTAGAGTGGAAGGCCTCTGGGCTAACAATTGCATCGTCAACGGGATAAAGTGATTGCGCGCTGATCAGATTCCCATCGGCATACCTTCTCAGAAATCTTAGAGGAGATCTATTTGCAATCTTTCTTTTCCTTTTTCTTTAAAGAATTACTTGTAATTTTACTTCTCAATTCTTTTTTGTAAGTTTTTCTCTATCAATTTTAATAGAAAACACTATTATTGAATAATTTGTCAAATATTCTCTCTATCTTTTTCTGATTTCTTCATCTCGAACTAAAACCTTCTGATCCTCATCTTTGACACGCCTCATAGTACATAAGTCTCTAGTCTTTCTTTTCTTTATTCAAGTAATTTTATATATATCCTTTTCAATTTCTTTGGTGTCCAACTTCTCATACACTTCTTTGTACACTTTAGCTCTTGAATTCTGAACAACTTTCTAAGCCTCCTTCTTGGCTAGCTTATACCTTTCAAAACTCACTCCATCACAATTCTTCTTCAAAGAGTTTCGTTTGATCTTAATGGAAGCTTTTACCTCTTCATTCCACCATGATGTATCCTTACATGGTGGAGCACCACCCCGACTCACCAAGTACATCTTTAGCTACTCTTTTAATACAGCTAGCAATTTTTTTCATATTGTATTATCATCTTGGGCTTTCTAATCTACTTCATGTATTACTCGATCTATAAAAACTCTTTGGTTACCTTCTTTTAGCCTCAACTACTTAATCTTAGGATCTAACTTATGTTTAATCTTTCTAAATTTTCTTCAAATTCGGATATCTAAAATTAAGAGTCCATGTTGGTTTACTAAACTCTCATCTGGTACTACCTTACAATCCATACAACAATCTCTAGCTACTTTCCTAGTTAAAAAGGAATCTATTTGGCTCACACTTGATTCACTTCTAAAAGTGATCAAGTGAGACTCTCTCTTTATAAACCAAGTATTCGCTAAGATCAAATCATAAGATAAAGCAAAATCTAGAATCGAGTTACCTGGTTCATTTCTTTTCCCGAAATCAAATCCTCCATGTACACTATCAAACTCATAACGACTAGTTTCTATATACCCATTGAGGTCACCGCCTATGAAAAATTTTTCTCTAATGCATATGTCTTACACTATCTCATTTAAATCCTCGCAAAATTGATACTTATTAGACTCATCAAGTCCTTCATGATGTGCATAGACACTAATAATATTAAAAATCTCCTACCTAAAATAAGTTTAACTAGTAAAATCTGATTACCTTTCTCCTAACCTCTACTACATTCTCAAGCAATTATTTATCTATGATCACACTCACCCCATTACAATTTCTATCTCTACCAGCATACCAAATTTTATAACCCCAAGACTCTATAATTCTAACTTTTTCACCATCAACTTAGTTTCCTGCACACACAAAGCACTAACATTCTGTCTAACTATAGCATCAACTAACTCTGCTAATATACCTATAAGAGAACCTATGTTCCATGATGCTAACTTAATTTTATATTCATGAGCTAACTTCTTTACCCTCACCTGCTCATAAAAGCGTGGGAACCCTTACTCATTTGACACCACATTTGGGCGCCGATGTGGCGCGTCATTTCTGGACGACGACATAGAACCTTTGCCTACTTTTCACTAACCCGGGCTCCGATGCAGCGCCTCACTCAGTAGGGAATGCCCAATGAAATTTAGTTCTTGGTTCATATTCATAATATGTGATAATGTTTTACATTGGTTGTCACAGACCTACCACAATCCTCCTCCTTTATCCTGGCTTAGGACAGGCAGTGAACGGTACTGGTAGAGATAAATATATCAAGCATATACAGAGATAAAAAATATAAGCATGCAAGATATATAAACACAAGTATGAGAGAGAGAGATGAGCAATCGCAAACATGGGAGATTTGGTTCGAGGTTCGAGCACACTAGCTCTACTCCCCGCCTTCAACACTAAGAAGGATTTCCACTATAATGATCCTGCAAGGTCACTCGGTGCTGCAACACCTACAACGAGCTCCCTCAAGAACTCTTGAACCCGCAAGTCCCTCACTTGTTCCCGCAAGAACAACATATACAAGCACACTAGCTTGCTGAAGTTGCACCTCTACACCGAGCTTCCACAAGAACTCATCACAACGCGAACCCACAAGTTTGCCTCCTAAAATACAAAGATGAAAACTTGGTAATCTTTATACTTTGATCACCAAAAACACTCTCAAAATAAATGATCCCTAGAGGATAGATAGAGCAATGGAAAACTTAAGTTTGTGTGAGAAAAATAAGATAGAGTTGTGGTGAAAATCTCAAGAAAATCTCTTTGAAAACACTCTTTAAAAACTCTCCTTTTGATATGAAAGTTTTAGCTCAAACACATGTGGAGAAAAACCCTAAGAGGGATGGAAAAATTTAACTCTAAAACTTTTTCAAAATCTTATGAAAATCTAGCCAAAACAGCCCCCTTTTATAGAGCTACAAAAACTAGCCGTTGGGGTAAAACCCCAGGCCAGATGACCTATCGGTCGACCGACCGGTCAACTGGCCAACAGTTATATTTATGACCATTAGGGTTGCTGGTTGACCGCCCGATCGACCGCATCCAGGTCTTGACCTTCGGTCGACCGAGGCAAGAACTAGAGAGCATTGCTTTCTGGCCGGTCGACCGCTCGGTTGACCGGGGCTAGATCCAGAGAGTAAACTCTCTGGATAAGTTCACCACCCAGTCGACCGACCCTCAATCCAGGGCTTGTGAATGTTTCTGTGCATATCGGTCGACCGCACGATCGACTGACTCTGACTCGGTCGACCAGTCGGTCGACGGCTATAAGCCCAGGTCATGGATATAAAAGGATTAAAACTTGATCTTTTAACATCCTATAAAATCTCTTAAAATCACATAACATTCACAAAAATAAGTTCATTGAAATACTTTGAAATTCAAATATGTGTGATTGAAAATCAACACTTATTACAAACAAGTTGAACTATTTATGCGATATAGAAATTCAGCCTTAAACCGAAACGATATTTTTCAAAAACCAAACTTCTAATGAAAAATATGATTTTTTTCAAAAACTTGTTCAAATACAAAAAGAAGATATTTTAAATACTTTTGAAGCTTAGTATGTATGGATATGATCCAATACACATATAAGATGAAATATCTATGTTTTTGACAATCAAGCTCTAAAATAAGTTTTAACTTAAAGAAAACTTAAACACATGATATAGAAACATCAAATAAGTTTTTCTATATATTTGAACCATCAATATGTATGGATGAAATCCAAAACACATTGTTGACACTCTAAAAAAGATAAGATTCCTAGCTGGCCTGAACGAGATCTAATTTGTTGACATCTACAAAAGACAAGTGGCAGACAAGCCGACGGCCAGTTCTTCACCCATCTCAAAGGGGACGAATCAACAACTTGGACTCTACTGATCCAGTGAAGCAGACAGTAAGCCGAGGTCATCCTTAAAAGCCCGTGAGAAGGCCTAAGCAGGTCCAGGGACACTAAGTTAGCTCAACACTTAGTCTCGCACGAGCCCACGAGATAAGTCTCGCATGAGAAATTAAAGTTGCTTAGTATCGCAGGAAGCTCCTTCACAGCCTTACTGCGAGCTAACCTACAGCTTCGCCCAAAAATGCTTAGTTAACTCCGCAGAAAGTTAACTTCGCTCGAAGCTCCATGCAGCTGAGCAAAAGGTTGACTGGTAGCTTCGCCACAAGTCATATCCAGCTCTGCTGAGAGCTTTCTTTTAACTTGGCCAGATGCTTCTCCCAGCTCCGCCATGAGTTCAACGCAACGACTCCGCTGCGGGTCTTTTATGATCACCTTTGACCAATCAAATCTCCAGATGAGATCAAATCTAATTGAGATCAAATCTAATTGAGATTAAATTTGGCAGTTGCTTGCCATAATCTTTTGACTCTCCCAATCAGGTGAGAAGATCAGGGGAGATCTTTTAGTTATTTGGAAAGAATCAAGGGAGTATCCCTCATTTAGCAGAGCGGATCAAGAGATCAGCGCTACTTGCTATTTCTAGCTTCGCGAAAGCTGTCTCTAGCCTCGCAGCGAGGTTACTTTTCAGATGTAAAACAGATTGACTCTATCTGTTTTTAGATTTTTAGGGCAATTGTACCCCTATTCCTCCTTATAAATAGCCTACCAGAGGCACACAGAGAAGGGGCTGAAAAAGAGGAGAAACGGGCAAGCATAGAAAGGAGATTGCTCCAGAAGCAGGCTTTCTAAGTAGAGGGCTCTACCGACCCTCTGTTCTCCGATTTTTCAAACCAGGCGAGAAGGGAGTCTTATCAGGCGGCAGTCCGATCGTCTGACCGATCGCATCGTCAAAGGGATAAAGTGATCGCGCGCTGATCAGATTCCTACCGGCACACTTCCCCAGAAATCTCAGAGGAGATCTACTTGTAATTTTCTTCTTTAAAGAATTACTTGTAATTTCGCTCCTCGAATACTTTTTTGTAAGTTTTCCCCTTCGCAAAATCAATGGAAAACAAGATGGTGACTCCTCTGGGGATTTGTAATTCTCCACTTCTGAGAATCAAGTGTTGCGACGACCAGACCTTCGGGTCTATTGCTGAGACACAGGTCATTCTTCCTGGCCAAAAGAAGTTCGAGCAACTTCTTCCCAGGGGTAGCAAAAGTCCCTTACGTATGCGCAAGAACAAGAAGGTCGACGTAGCTAGAGCCCCTCTGGCTAATTCTTCGAAGCAAGTCTCTGTTGAGATAGATAAGATTCTCTGCAAGCCTATTACGGTCTTCTGGCGCAACAAGGAGACAATGTCGCAATGCAACGGTCAGAATCCTGAGCCCGTTATTTTTGAAAACTTGGTCGTTCATTTAGACCAAGGAAAATTCGAGGAACTCCTCTCTGGAGGTAGTCTAATGCTCCACGCACGGAAGCATAGAAAGGTCTTGATGGCCAAGGTTTCGGAGTAGAAATCAGCCCTAGCTGGTCAAGCAACCGAACGGACCTCCTCCCAACTCCTCTCAGCCTCGCGCGAGATTAGGTAGATTTGAACCTAGGTCTCCTCTTCCAAAGCAGATGTGGAGGCCAAAGCAGAAAGCCCTGTGTGAAGCTTCAGGCGTAGCTACACCACGGGTTCGCCTGTCATGCGAAGATAAAGGCAAGATGCATGCCTGCTTCGTCGAGACTATCTGCCGCGAGGCTAGGGCGGCAACTCTGCCTTCGCCCAATTCAGGAGCAGTAACTCCTCGCCCAACCTCGTTCTCACGAGCGAAGCTACTGATGGTTTAGCAAGCACAACGCCAGTACCTCAGGGTACGCGCGGAGCTCCCGGCCGCCAGGCTGAAACTAAAGCACCTAGCAGTGCTAACCACCTTCGCAGTAAGGTGGCGAACAAAGCACCACAGCGTGCTTCGCTCCCCGGTTCCTTTAGCACCTAAGGTGCTCCCAAAGTTCTTAGCCGCGAAGCTAGAGCTAAAGCACTACTTAGTACCAATCACCTCTGTGGTGATGTGAAGAACAACGCGTCATCTTGTGTTTCACTTCCAAATCTTGCGAGCAAGAAGGTGGTGTCGAAGTTACCTGAACGCATCAATACGCGATCTACTCGAGCCTCTATGCTGAGCCGCTTAAACTCGGCTGGGTCTGACTTGGGAGAATTCTTAGCAAGCAAACAGAAGTCAGAATCACTCCATACTTCTCCCTCTTGTTGTCAACAAGTGAGATGTCAGTTGGGGACGGTTCACTCAGTCCATTGCCGACTAGGACCAATCCCTGCCACTCCTCCAAACCGACAGTCAGTCTTTCATCGACTATCGGTACAGGCTCCTGTAAAGCATCACAAAAGGGCGTTTCGCGAAATCTACCAGATCTGCCCTCTGCATCCGTCAATATGATCGGAAGGGGACGAGAACCGCGCAGGGGTAGATGAGCGCCGAATAGTGCTAATTCTCCTCCCTTCAGTTCTCCAGATCCGGACTATAGCCCGGGCTTAGGCCAAGTCTTGGTGCACGAAGAAGGTGTCTTCCGAAATACCAGATCTAGGATCGCAACACCCTACAGTTATGAGCAGCCGTCCTCCTCAACTACAGTAACCTCACCAGAACCAATGAGAGGATTATTCTAATGGTTTGATGAGGAGGACAAAGATAGCGGGTATGCCTCTTCGATAACAGTCAGCTCGGTACGAACAGATAGGGTATCAGTGAATATGGCTGATAACGGTAATGATGACCTCCGTCGACGGTTTGAAGCTCAAGAGCAAACCTCTAAGGCCTAGAAAGAAGCCTTAGACAACATTCAGCAGATGCTCGCTCAACTCCTCACTAACCGGAATAATAATGATACCGGGAGTAACCATAATGAGGAAGAACATCATAACGATGAACAACCCAAGACCGAGAAGTCAAAGGAAAATTCTTCTATGGATGCTGAAGTTCTTAAAGGCATTCAAGCTCAAATCGCATCCCTAACCCAAAGGGATGAATTAAAGAAGGTAGGAGTAGTCCGTCCTTACCCTTTGGAATGGGATCAGTACCATACCCACCAAAGTTCAAGCCACCATCGTTACATACGTATGATGGTAAGAGCTCGCCGAACCAGCACATCTACTACTTCCGGTCTCAGACCGGTAACGTTACAGACAATGATGCTATTATTGCCAGACTGTTCATTGGCACCTTGAAGGGGTAGCATTTGACTGATTCTGAAGCCTACCTCCGGGCTCTATCAATTCCTGGATGATCTAAAAACTCAATTTCTTTCTCATTTCTACGAGGATTATACCGAGGTAACCATGGACAAACTCCTCTCTACCGTACAGAAGAAGGGCGAATCTGTCCGTGACTACATTGAACGGTTCAGAAACTTGTCTCTGATGTGCCCAGCAGGGATGCCATTGCCCATGCTCTTGCAGACATGCAGGCATAACTTTCTGGATAAAGTGGAGATTCGTATGGGAGCAGTCAAAACCCATACCTGGAAGGAATTGGTCGAGCAAGCAGAGATAGCCGAAAAGTCAGCTAAAAAGTTCGAACCATTTACCCCTAAAAGCAAATGGGCTATGAATAATAAAGAGCGCAGAGATATGGCGCAGTCTCCCTAAGCCAAAGGGAAAGAAACTATGTCCGTTGAATTGTCAGGGGACGTTCATTCGAAGGCTAAGAAGAACGACTTCAATAATTAGGAGTCTAAGTTTCCTCCGAAACAGTACTTCTTCAAAGATGAGCAGGTGGTCGCCATATTCCATTTACTCCACAAAAGGAATAAACTGAAGCTGCTAGATGTTCGACGCCCTAATGAAGTGGGACGCATGAACGATCCCAACTATTGCCTCTTCCATAGGATGGTTCATCATCCTACTGATAAGTGCTTTATCCTCAAGGACAAAATTCAAGCTTTAGTCGACGCCGGAGTTCTGACTCTGAAATCAGAACAAAAGAAAGTCACTGCAAATATGGTGACCCTCAAGTTCGGCAAAATTCCAAAAGTCACAGTACTTGATGGGACCTTCCTGATCACTGAAGCACGGCTAGAAGTAAAGCATCCTTCAGTAAAAACTCAAGAGAGTAAGGGCCTTGTTCCCTTGACATTGGAAACATGGGAAATCATGTGGATACACCCAGACCTTGCCCAAGACGAATAATGGGATTCAAAGAAATCCAAGTCAAAGGGCAAATCTTGTAATTTTATCTCTATCTTGCCGGATGATGGATCTCTCAGTGATTCTGAAGGGGAAAAGCATGCTTGCACAGTGCAGGCTGATGTACCTCAGCCGACAGGTACTCGATCTAGAAAATTATACTTAAAACAGTATGAGAAAGCTACTGACGAGGCACAACAGCAGACGACGTTAGTACAAATATCCACACCAGCTCCGCTCCCGACGATGGGAAAAGAGAAGCAGAAAGAAATCCGGTTTGACAATGTCCTGAAGAAGCCTTCAGGCCCAGGGCTTAACATGCCCTTTCGTTTTGACATATTGGCCCAGCTGGCTAATATCTCAGCTCGTATCACCATACACGAGCTCCTTCGTCTCTCGAAAGAGACAAGAGAAGCACTTAGGGATGCACTGGCTAACTCAGAATCATTTCTGACATATATGCCTGAAATTCCTAAGGGTGACACTCGGCCCTCTTGCCCTGAATGCCATCATGTGCAACCAAAGGTACCTACTATTACTTTCGCAGCGGAGGATATGCTTCTCAAGGATAACAAGCACGATCGACCTTTATACTACTTCGGATACATTGGTTCGACATGCATTGAAAGGGTACAGGTTGACCCGGGCTCTGCACTCAGCATCATCCCCAAAAGGCTCCTCTACTTTCTTGGCATACCACTGTATCGGTTATCTGCAACCACTACAACAATATACAGTTTTAATGCAGGGAGTAGTCATCCACTTAGAAAAATTCGACTCCGTTGCCGAATAGGGAGCCTGAAGTCAGAGGTGACGTGCTATGTCATTGACGCTGACACGTCATACAACTTGTTACTAGGGAGACCTTGGATCCACGCTAATTGGATTGTTCCCTCCACTTGCACCAGTGCTTCAAATATGTTGAAGATGATGCAACAGTACGAACTATTTTGGCTGAGAAACAACCATTCAAAGGGATGGAAAACTACTTTACTGACGCTCTCCTATATCAAGAGGTCGATGAAATGTCAAAAGAATCATTGCCTGACAACGATGATAGTGGCAATGAGGCAGATTCAGAGTCTGAAGCAGACATGCCAGCATTTTGGTCGGTGAACCAATTATAACATGTTTTAATAATCCCCAATGTAATACTCCTTCGGAAGATGAGGGCGAATGGGTAATTAATGATAATATTTCCTTTGATATATTGAGAGTGTCGAATTGTTTGAATCCGTTACAGATAGCTCTCTGCACATGCCCTTACATAAACTAAGTGCATCAAGTACATCCATGGAATCGATAGAAGGATCCGTTTTAGTTGTTCCTCCATCAAAAGAGGGTCAATTACTGATAATATTCAGTAAAGCCCAACTACAAAGGTCTGTAGCTGCGGATTCAAGTTCAGATTCAGACACCCCACAATTTTTTCATTATGCACGATCACGTAGCTATCATGAGGAAAATGGGATACAACCTGCAGCATGGGAAGGGCCTGAATTTCAGAAAAGGAGACGTGGTTTTCTGGGCAACTCTGTGCCAAGAGGAAAACCGACAAATTACTATGATAACACACGCAGGGGGTTTGGATACGTTACACCTATACCACCAGCAATGGTTCAGTCCAAAGATGATAAACCGATCACATCACACTCTGCCTCTTCCTCCGAATGGGACTCAGATGTCAGTGTGGGAACGATGTTCGAGAATCTCACTGTTAATATGACTTCAAGCAGCCAATTGGAGCCAGCGGAAGCTACTGAAGAGGAACCATAAACTCAGCAATTGGATCTCCAATGAGAAAAGCGATTCGAACAACGCAAACCACCCACTGAAGACAAAGTGATCCAGGTTAACTTGGGAAGTCAAGATCACCCTAAGCCCATCTTTAGAAGTGAAAGCTTATCACTCACAGAAAGAGAAGAATTGATGGTACTCCTAAGGGAGTATATAGATGTCTTTGCATGGAACTACGAAGACATGCCCGGACTTGATCCACAAGTAGCCATGCATCCTCTGAACATCAAGCCTGACGCCAAGCCAGTCAAGCAACAACAACGCCGACTTCGTCCGAACATTATGGAAGCTATTGAAGCTGAAGTCTAAAAAGTCATTGTATGTGGTTTCATGCGGCAGGAACAACATCCAGATTGGGTTGCTAACATCGTCCCCGTTCTCAAGAAGAATGAAAAAATTCGGATCTGTATTGACTACCGCTATCTTAATACAGCCTGTCCTAAAGACGAATTCCCATTACCCATCACCGATGTCATGATTGACAATACCTGTGGATTCAAAAGAATGTCTTTCATGGATGGCTTTTCAGGGTACAATCAAATTAAGATGTATCCGGAGGATGAAAAGCATACTTCGTTCCGGACACCGTTGGGGGTATACTATTATACCGTGATGCCCTTCGAGTTAAAGAACGTGGGAGCGACTTATCAGCAGGCAATGAGTATGATTTTCCGTGATCATCTCCGAAAAACGGTAGAATGTTATGTTGACGACATTGCTGTCAAAAACCGTGATAAGAATGACCATCTTCGTGACTTGAGAACGATGTCCAACATAAT
Source organism: Agave tequilana (assembly GCA_038442645.1). NCBI lineage: Eukaryota > Viridiplantae > Streptophyta > Magnoliopsida > Asparagales > Asparagaceae > Agave > Agave tequilana. Next base: position 59,553 of record JAVJIF010005630.1, read on the forward strand.
GCGGGCTCATTAACTGAAGATGAATCCGACAAAGTCCTCAATGGGGGTTTCGAGTGGCAAGTTCCTTGGATTCATTGTTACATCAAAGGGAATTCATCTTGACCCAGACAAAGTCAAAGCCATTCAGAGCATGCATCCACCTAAGAATCTCAAAAAACTTAGGGGCCTGCAAGGTAGACTGGCTTATATCAGAAGATTCATCACAAATCTCTCAGGCCGCTGTCAACCGTTCACCCGACTCATGCAAAATGTTGTTTCTTTTGTATGGGATAAAGCCTGTCAAGAAGCTTACGAAGATATCAAAAGATATCTCACAAAACCTCCAGTCTTAGTAGCTCCCACATCAGGAAAATCATTCCTGCTTTATGTGAAAGCTATGGACCATTCTCTTGGTGCTCTGCTTGCTCAAAAAGACGATAATAGTCACGAACAAGCTATTTATTATCTGAGCAGGACTCTGATAGGGTCGGAATCTCGCTATAATCCTATTGAGAAGGAATGCTTAGCTCTTGTCTTTGTTATTCAGAAGACTCGACATTATTTGATCGACCAAACCATACATGTCATTTCCAGAGTGAATCCTTTGCGTCTCCTCATGACGAAACCAGGATCACTGAATTCTAGATTAGCTTAATGGGCCCTCCTTTTGTCTCAGTACGACATGCTCTTTGTTCCTCAGAAGGCGGTTAAAGGCCAGGCACTTGCAGAGTTCTTGGCTGCTCATCTGGTTCCGGAAAGCTCAAACCTCATGAAGACATTTCAGATGAAGTCTTCGAATCTAATATAACTTCAAAGGATGCAGTTTGGCAGATATTCTTCAATGGAGCATCACGAATAGGCCCTAAAGGTAAGATCATTGCCGGGGTGGGGGTTGTGTTTATCTCACCACAAAACCATGCCCTTCCTAGGACATTTTCTCTGACGGAATCATGCTCCAACAATGTGGCAGAATACAATGCTTTACTCATTGGTCTTCAGCTCGCTCACGAAATGGGGGTACGCTACCTTAAAGCTTATGGTGATTCAAGACTGATTGTCAATCAGGTTAATGGCGAATATGAGGTCCGTCATGAAGATTTGGTACCTTATTATCACGCAGTCATCGAAATGGCTAATTTATTTGATGACTTTTACATCGGTCACGTGTCTCGATCCCAGAATACTAGGGCTGATGCTCTGACTGCATTAGCAACAACTCTAGCCTTACTAGACGACACCAAGTATTACCTTACAGTGGCGACTCAACACCTTGATTGCTCTAAACATATGTTGAGAACCAAAGAGGCCTATAACATCTCGATGGATCTTGAACCGAGAGATTGACGATTTCCCCTCATCGACTATGTGATTGCGCTTAAACCTGCACAAGAAATACAGTATTTCAGAACTTTAAAATAGAGATGTGCAAGTGCTCAATTCTACCGCGATAGCAAGTGGCTATGCGGGTCGTGATCCACAAGGAGGGTTAGCGATAGAAGCGTTCAAGGTTTGTATTGAAATCTTTGTGAAGAAAATGAAGGTTCTTCTTTGTTTTTAAGAAATGAAAATAAAAAAGCGTTAGGTTAAAGTTAAGTGTGGAAGAAAGTGGTAGAATGAGAAGGTGGAGAAAATCAGAAAATGACTATGTACAAATAAATTGAAAAAGAATGAAAAAGATTTGGAAGATGTGGTGTTGGTGATCTAAACTAAAAATTACAAGAAAAGAAGAAAAAACTAAAAATAATTACTTACCTCCTTTTGACCAAAAGCTTACCTTGAATTTTTGGCGACAATGTTAGCTTGAAGTGGAGGCAATCAGCGTATAGCCCATAAGAGTTGATTATTGTCTCTTCCACATTACATTATCAAGACAAAACAAGCATGAAATGATACAGAGAGACTCAAATCCATCGTCATGAGCTATCGGTGGCACTCGCAAAGGCAAGGCTCTTTCGATGCTTTTAGACTCACTTGGAGAGCATTGGTACAAGAATGAGTGAAGTAGAAAAGAAGAAGAAGAAGAACACTAAAACGAAGTACATAAAAAGGTAAATACAGATTCAATTTCATAACAATAAAAGAAAAGAAAGAAACCTTACACCAGTGTCACTCTCAGTACAAGCTTCGTTCTCGTTCTCCTATGAAACTCTGATCTTCTCTAATTTACATAAATTCAAAATAAAAATTACATGAAAAGAAAATGAAAACCTACACTACAAAATGAAAAAGTGGACTAAATCCTATCTCTGCATGGTTGTCCCCTGGAGGCTCTGAAAATTCCAGTATTTATAGGCAAAACCCAACCTACAGGATCATATGAAGATAGGGGGAGGAAACGCTCCCCCAACTCTCCAACAGAGTCGCGGAAACGCGGCTTTGGCCACGTTTTCGCGGCCAGGGTGTGGTCAGGTGGCCACACCCTGTTGGTGGAGCTCCCCGGTTTCTTGATTTGTAATTATCTTTTATCTGGATTTGCAGTTTATGTCCGGGATTTTGACGAAATGGCCTTGATCCTTGGCTTCAACCGATCGATTCAGGGAGGATTCTTCTCAACCGGTTTTCAACCTCTCTGATATGCCAAGATTTAGCCATGATTCCTTATTTTCGAATTTATTCTGAATTAAGTTAAGATTTGGTGGGCTTTTGGGCTCATTTCTCTTCACTCTCCTTTAGGAATGGGCCTACAAATAAATTAAACATTTAATTAGAAAAATGCAAAGTTTATTCTATAATAAGTAGGAGAATATGATATTAAATGTGCAAATTAGTGACCAATCACACCCCCATACCTATCTTTTGCTCGTCCTCGAGCAAAACAACTAAACTATACTAAGGATTATTAGACCACTTTCGCAGGTCACGCGATTCCACTGAGCATTTGCAACAAGCCGTTAAACCTCTAGGTTTCCCTTAGAGGACGAGTTTTATCTCGTGAGGGTTTTCAGTGGATTACACCCACAAAATCCATAAAGAAAGAGAAATAAAGAGTTAGTATTTTCGAAAAGCATTTTGAAAGAGAAAAATATTTGAAATATAATTGTAAGACTTAAGTAATCTATAAGTTATAGGAAAACTGAATTTTTCATTCCTAAACTTAGTCTCTATTCAAAATTTGTTATCAATCAAAGTAAGGAGTCAAATTGTACTTCTCATTTAGTCTATTACTTTACCCTAAGTCATATGCACCTTGTGATCGTGAAAATTTTGACTAAGGGTTCATTAATTCTAACTCTTATGCCTTATTTATTTATATATATATTTTTGTGGTATTATTCCTTAGTTCTATTAGGCTTTCTAATCTGCCCATGTAACGAGCCTTTAATCGATGACTCCCAAACCAAACGGTCTTAGTGCACCAGGTGAGAAAATACCCCAAAAACTTAAGGACTCGAGCAAACAAGGCCACAAAACTAAGGATTTTATTATTTGAACCCCTTTTAGGCGTGAATACTTATGCTTTATTAGGCACAAATACCCAGCTTAATCAGAGGATTTTCATATATTTTTTCTCAAACTTATCTAATCATCTTTCGCATAAATACTAAGGCTTGCTTAGGCCAAAGCACCTAGCTAATCAAAATTAGATTTGTTCATCTTTCATAGATATTTTTTTTTTTTTTATATAAGGCATAAGAATCTTTGTTTTTGAACCCTAAGTGTGTAAGTGTATGAAGTGTGCATATTTCATTAAGGTAAAGATCAAGACTAAATTACTTTAACAAATTATCTTCCTAACCCTAAAATCAAACAAATAATCTTATTTTGACCAAGTTTAAGAAATCCTAATTTTGATTTTCCTATTCCTTAAAATTGACTCAATTTCTTACAAAAAATATGTCAAAATATTGTTCTATTTTCAAAAAGTTTTTTTTAAAAGTAAAGAAAAATGTTTTTTTTTTATTTTATTTTATTTTTTAAAAGTTATGTTAGAACCCTCCCCCCACACCTATCTCATGCATTATCCTCAATGTATGAATTAATGCATAGATGCATGAAAAAGAAGAAAGGGAAGGAAAATATTACCTTAAGGTGGTGGTTTCGGTGGTGGTCTGATTGGTCCACGGAAATGCGGCCCAATCGACTTTTCATGGAGTTCGGAGGAATCCACCAGAAATCTCTCTAATATAACCCATTAAAATGATGTATCCATAAAGGATTTTTATTAAAAATTTAACCCCATCTAATTTTCAAATTCCATAATTAATTTCGGAGTCAAATTTGTCAACCGCCTTGTCCCAAAATGGAGTGTCAAAAGATAGAATGACTGACTTGGACTCAGGAAGTACTGGAACAAATACCGACCCAGGAAAGTGTCTTAAGTCAAGTAAAGGTTCAGGAGTCGAGATTGGCTCAGAAAGTGGGTCCAAATCAAGAAGTTGAAACTCAAGTCCACATTCAGTTTCCCACAATGGAATGTGACTTAATATTGGTGATTCAAGTTCAAGAATGACAGGTGTGGAATCAAAACTGACTCTAAAATATTACTCAAGTCAGGTAACAAAACAGGAGTCAATATTGATTCGGAAATTTGAACTGGATCACAATTTTAGAAATCTAGGTCATATTTCTCATTGAGTTCAATGTCATAAAAATGAGAACTTGCCAATTTGTCAATAGGACTTTCAAAGTATAAAATTGGTCAAGTTCAATATGATCATCAAAGATGGGTGATTCAATTTCATGATGAATTGGCACAGGATCCAATGTTGACTCGGGAAAAAGATTGAAATCAGGTAAAGATACCGGAGTCATTATTGAATCAAGAAGTTGAATTGAATCACTAAGTTGAGGTTCATGATCATATTCATTCTCAAGTTCTATTTCAGGAAAGGAATAACTTGCCAAACTGTCAATATTATTTTCAAAATTTGGAGTTTGGGCAAGTTCAAATGATTGTTCTGAAATGGAACCTTGATTTCCAAAACAACATGACTCTTCAGCTCTAACAGACTGGTTAGCGACATCAGAACTGGTCAAACGGTGGACATAGAGATTGGACCATCATATCTATGTCACGATTACGAGCGTTTTGAGCCAGAGTTTTGGCTTCAAGCATCTTTTCATAGTTGATTGGTTCATCATTTTGTTGAAAAGATGAAGTGTTATCTTGGACTTGGTGGTGAAATTGTGAGTCCATCAGATTTTGTGATTTTTGTTTGGACTCACGCATACTCATTTCCAAAATTGATGGTTTTCTATTTTGGACTGGTGGAACTGAGTATGAATCTTGGAAATATTGTGGACTATGTGGATAAGGAGGACAAGTTGGTTGAAAATTAGACTCGGGGGAGGTGAATCCCCACTGACTCTGTGAAGAGTTGAAATTATTCTAGAAATTATGGTTATAAGATTGGGAGCATGGGTTATATTGATTCGGATAAACCAATCCGGCACACTAGGTTGGTTAAAGTTATGATATGCCGGGTTGGTAATATCCGAAAAAGAGGTCGGTGTGTAATATGGATTATTATTAAATTGAAAAAATTGTTATTATAAGCCATATCACACAATAGAATACAAACAAAGCAAAAAAAAACAAATAAGAAAACAAATAAAAAGAAAAAATTCTAAACTAAGTTAGGGTAGACCTATGACCTAGACGACTCCTAACTGGTTAGACTGTCCACGGGAGGTATAATGCAGACCTTGACCACAAGCTAATCAGCCAGGTCAGGGCAAGATTGGTGGGAGGTTATCCGTCAAAGACGTTCCTTAATTAAATAACCACCAACCTTCGGGCTTTCGGCCCTTAATCCCTTTCCTAGACACTGATTTGGCAGGAGTCAAATTCCAACACCTTTCCCCCTTAGGATAATCTCTTAATTAAGTCCGAGATATCCCTAGGTCAACGTCTACTCATTTTTAGTTAGGCTCGGTTAGTGAGTGCTTGGAATCTGATTTTTGGGCCAAGGAAGGGTGATTAAATTCCCACCTTATCTTGTTATGGGGTGGTGCCCTTAAGATCAGTTTGTGCAAGTATACAAGATATACAAACAAGATTCACTCAAAGCGATGTAAATCAACCAAGAGATGAGTCCTATTCTAAATGCAATGCGAACGTACCTTGCTCCAGCACTCTTCAACAGTAAAGTAAATGAATTGAAAAGACACGTGCCTAAAATGCAAACGTCTAATCAATTTTTCAAACTTTTCAACAAGTATTTTACTGTTAGTTTATTAGCAGGCTCCTGGTGATGTCATACAAGAAATAAAGTTTGCAGAAACTCTAATTTTGCAAAGCAAGCAGCCCTGAAAAAAGCCAGTCAGTAGTGAACTCTTCCTTGCCGCGGAAACGCGGCTAGAGCCGAGCAAACGCGACAATTCAGAGGGTACTTGGTCTCTGTTTTCTGGAACAGAGGCCCAAGACCACTTATATGTTACTGCAATCTTTCTTTTTCTGCTTTTCCTGCCCTATAACCTGCAACAGAGAAGAAAAATTCGTTTTAGTTCTAAAAATTCAATAAAAACCGTTACCCTCCTCGGCAACGGCGCCAAAATTGATTACGCTTAAACCTGCACAAGAAATACAGTATTTCAGAACTTTAAAATAGAGATGTGCAAGTGCTCAATTCTATCGCGATAGCAAGTGGCTATGCGGGTCGTGATCCACAAGGAGGGTTAGCGATAGAAGCGTTCAAGGTTTGTATTGAAATCTTTGTGAAGAAAAATGAAGGTTCTTCTTTGTTTTAAGAAATGAAAATGAAAAAGCGTTAGGTTAAAGTTAAGTGTGGAAGAAAGTGGTAGAATGAGAAGGTGGAGAAAATCAGAAAATGATTATGTACAAATAAATTGAAAAAGAATGAAAAAGATTTGGAAGATGTGGTGTTGGTGATCTAAACTAAAAATTACAAGAAAAGAAAGAAAAACTAAAAATAATTACTTACCTCCTTTTGACCAAAAGCTTACCTTGAATCTTTGACGACGATGTTACCTAGGCAATCAGCGTATAGCCCATAAGAGTTGATTATTGTCTCTTTCACAATACATCATCAAGACAAAACAAGCATGAAATGATACAGAGAGACTCAAATCCATCGTCATGAGCTATCGGTGGCACTCGCAAAGGCAAGGCTCTTTCGATGCTTTTAGACTCACTTGGAGAGCAATTGGTACAAGAATGAGTGAAGTAGAAAAGAAGAAGAAGAAGAACACTAAAACGAAGTACATAAAAAGGTAAATACAGATTCGATTTCATAACAATAAAGAAAAAAAAGAAACCTTACACCGGTGTCACTCTCAGTACAAGCTTCGTTCTCGTTCTCCTATGAAACTCTGATCTTCTCTGATTTACATAAATTAAAATTAAAAATTACATGAAAAGAAAAATGAAAACCTACACTACAAAATGAAAAAGTAGACTAAATCCTATCTCTGCATGGTCATCCCCTGGAGGCTCTGAAAATCCCAGTATTTATAGGCAAAACCCAACCTACAGGATCATATGAAGATAGGGGGAGCAAACGCTCCCCCTAACTCTCCAATAGAGCCGCGAAAACGTGGCTTTGGCCGCGTTTCCATGGCCAGTGTATGGCCAGGTGGCCACACCCTGTTGATGGAGCTCCCCGGTTTCTTGATTTGTAATTATCTTTATCTGGATTTGCAGTTTATATCCGGGATTTTGACGAAATGGCCTTGATCCTTGGCTTCAACCGATCGATTCAGGGAGGATTCTTCTCAATCGGTTTTCAACCTCTCTGATATGCCAAGATTTAGCCCTGATTCCTTAATTTCGAATTTACTCTGAATTAAGTCAGGATTTGGTGGGCTTTTGGGCTCATTTCTCTTCACTCTCCTTTAGGAATGGGCCTGCAAATAAATTAAACATTTAATTAGAAAATGCAGAGTTTATTCTATAATAAGTAGGAGAATATGATATTAAATGTGCAATATTAGTGACCAATCACTATGCTTTGCATGGTTGCTGCCAGACGACTCTAAAGAAGCGGCATCTGTCAGACGAAGGTCTCTCCGTTTTACTATGATCCAACACTGAAGACACTGTACCATCATTCATACGACAGTTTCCTCCTCCGTTGCCTTTCTAATTTAGAGGCACAGGAAGTGCTCACAGAAGCGCACGACGGAATATGCGGAGCTCATCAGCCATGTCCGAAACTCAAGAACCGATTGCACAGGCTTGGGTATTATTGGCCAACCATGATAGCCGATGCCATCCAATATGCACGAAGGTGTAAGGCCTGCTAAATCCATGCGTACTTCATACATCAACCTCCAGAGTTACTCCATCCAACTGTTGCTTTGTGGCCATTTGAAGCATGGGGAATCGATGTCGTAGGGCCGATCAGCCCCTCCTCAACGAAAGGTCACCGATTTATCTTAGAATAACTGATTACTGATGGGGAAAAATAGAGATATAGTTTAAGGGTTAGAAGGATGTTATCTGAATGGGTGCGTGTCTCTGTCTTTCACAATATATCCGCGGTAGCAAGGGCTTTGCGGGTCGAATCCACAGGAGGAATGCGATAGAAGCTTTTCGGAACGATTTTCTCTAAGAGTTAGCTTGGAAAAAAAAGGATATTGATTGTAAGAAATAGTTTTAGAAGTATAGTCTACTAATCATCTATCACAACCAAGTATTATTCTAAAAGAATAAACATCATATTGAATAAAGAATTATCTACCCTAAGGTTTTGATTGAGAATCAAGAAAGATGAATAACAATGTTGTAAACTCTAATTCATGTGCACTAATAAAAATCAAACTATAATTCATCCTAATTTTAAAGCATAGCATAAGAAAAGTCTACTTAACATTATGCTATCAAAGTATTTAGATATGAACTATGAATAACCATTTAAGAAGTGCAACTTAAATTAGTTAAACTCAATTATTAATTTATCTTCAAGAAAATCAATTTAATCGTAGGGTTTTTAATAATAGATATCAATCAATTCATCTTTTAACTAAACTAGGGTTGATCCAGAGATTAGCAAACTATAAGTTTTAATTAGTTAAACATATTTTTATTTTTATTTTAATTTTTATTATGAATAAGAAAGGTTGCATGAAAATTAAAAGAAGAAAAACAATTAAGCTAAAGCAGAAAAATAAATTGAATTGCAAAACAAGAAAAGTAAAAAGAATAAATAACCTTTTTATTGGATGTCACCGGCCAATTACAAAGCTCTTTTCTTCTTCAAAATAACAAAAACGAAAATACAAGAAAAGAAAAGAGGATCTAAAGGAAACCCTAAACTTGAGCCTCTAAGAGCTGCTCTTGAGCTTCTGAGATCTGCCCTACCTCTGTTGCTATGCAGGGGTATTTATAGGAGGAAACTAAAGGATAAGAAGCGTATGAAGATAGGAGATATCTCTGAATTTGAATTCTTCTTTTATCTCCAAACTTGTTTTGACTTATCCGTAGAAGTTCAATTCTGTCCTGCAACTTGTTATCATGTTGATCACTACATATGGCTTATCTGCTGACTGAATTGGAAAGTTTGATCAACATAAGAATTGTAGTACTTCAAGTCTTCTTTCTGGAGCATTTGAATCATCAGATTTGAATATCTGTAACAAATTATGATCTGAATACTAAAACGTGTACAGTCTGAATCCGAATTAAATTCAGATTTTCTCTCCATTATCTTCATCTTGTGGTGCAAGCAACCTTTTTTCAAATAGAAGTCCATCTTATCCTTTTCCTCCTCCTTTTAGCAATTAGGAGTTCTATTTTATCCTTCCTCTTCCTCCCTTAGATTTTAAAATCTAAGTTTAGATTAGGTTAGATAAGGTAGAAACTTCTAAATTACTACAATTAATTTTGCATGTGGGCTTGTGGACTTTTTGGGCTTTAGTTGGCTTCATTTATTTATTTTTTTAATTACTCAAGGCCTGCACACATTAAACAATAAAACATTAGTAGTAGTGCCTAATAAAAGAATAAATAGGAAAATATGATGGTAAATGTGATAATAAATATGCACTTTTTACTACCTATCACACCCCCACACTTATCTTTTTGCTCGTCCTCGAGTAAAAATAAAGAAAAAGGAAAAGAAAATAAAAACTAAATTATCCTAACTCACTTTCGTAGGAATCACGATTGTACTTAGCACGTGCAACAAGCCGTTAAACCTCTAAGTTACCCTAGAGGACGAGTGTTGTCTCGTGAGGGTTTTCAGCGGATTACACCCACAAAATCCATAAAAGGAAAAAGTTAGTGATTTAATGAATTTTATTTTGAAAAAGGAAAGAAATATTTGAAATATATTTGAAGAAACTAAGCTATCTATAAGTTTTAGGATTATCATTTTTATTCATTCTTGAACTTAGTCTTTATATAATAATTTGTTATCAATTTTAGGTAAGGATTAAAATTGAATTTTTATATAGTCTCTTTTGTTACCCTAAGTCATATGCATCCTTGTGACTTTTTAGTGGGGATTCTTTAACTTGGACTCCCATGCCTCTTTATTATAATTTTATATTTTTATATATATATATATATCTTTTTTTAATATGTATAACTCATCAATTTTCTTTTGTATAAATATCAAGGCTTCTTGAGGCCCTCATACCTAACTAATTGACTATTAGATGTGTTAGTACATATATAGATAATATTTCTTAGTTTTCTTAGGCTTTTTAATCCACCCATGTAGCGAGCCTAAGGTCGATGGCTCCCAAACCGATTGGTTTTAGGGCACCGGGTGAGAAAACACCCCACGGACTTAAGGATTCGAGTGAATTAGGCCACAAAACTAAGGACTTTATTTATAAAATCACCTTTAGGCTTGAATACTTATGCTTCTTGAGGCACATGTATCCAGCTTAATTAGTGAACTATTTTTTTATATTATTTATATTATTTTTTTATACGGCACAAGAGTCTTTGTCTTAGAATCCTAGATGTGAACTGTATTAGGTATGCACATTTCATTAAGGTAAAAATTAAGACTAATTAATTATTCAATTTTCCTCCTATACCTAAAAAATCTAACAATTTATTTTATTTCGATCAAGTTTTTAGAAATCCTAATCATGATTTTCCTAATTCTTAAGATTAACTTAGATTTCTTTCAAAAAATAAGTCAAAATATTGTTCTCTTTTCAAAAAGTTTTTTTTAAAATTTTTAGTTAATATCTACCTATGTTAGTATGTTAGTAAATCCTCCCCACACTTATCTCATGCATTATCCTCAATGTATGAATGAATGCATGTATGCATGAAAAAGAAGAAAGGGAAGGAAGATATTACCTTAAGGTGGTGGTTCCGGTGGTGGTCTGATTGGTCCATGAAATGCGGCGCAATCGAAATCTTGTGGATCATCAAGAAACCCATCTTTTAGGACCTCTTTCTTATGCACATTGTTATTATCCCCCAAATGAACAGGATCATGCATGACCCTAATAGTGAAACAATCTTGGTTGTATGACCAATCTTGGATTACCATCTCAGAGTCATCATTGTCTACGTTTCGATCCAACAATAGAATTTGATTTGATAAAGTGATTGATTTGGCTTAAGAATAATCGGATTGGGAACTAATACCAGCTCAGGAAAATCAAATTTAAGTTCAAGAGTCGGGTGTGGTTCAAGAGTGAGCTCCAAATCAAAAAATTTAAGTTCGTATTTATGATCCATTAAATGAATGTGACTATCCAAAATAGGTGATCCAATTTCATAATATACTGGTACTGGAATTAATGTTGGCTTAGGAGTTGGGTCCAAATTGGGTAAAGACACCGGAGTTAACATAGATTCAAAGTTTGAAATTAGATCATAAAATTGAGGATCGGGTTCACATTAACAATCTAATTCAATCTCATTGAAATTAAAACTAGCCAATTTGTCCAAGGATTGGGATTGATCAAGTTCATATTGATGTGATGAAATTGAATCTTGATCAAGGTCTTCTAGACACAATGATTCTTGGTTCCTATCAACTTGGTTGGTTAGTTCAAGGATGTTTGAAAGTCTAGAAATTTGCTCATTCATTAAACCTTGCAAACAATCCATTTTTTCTTCTAACCCATCGAATGGATCATTTGGTGACTGAATCATGGATTCTATCTTCTTTTCCAAGTAGGTAGGTTCTTCTATTGGTGGTAGGAAAAAGAAGTATATGAAGATGATGGTTGGAAAGGTGGTTGACAATATGGCTTAGGGGTGTTGTAGCCCCATTGACTCGGTGAGGAGTATAGATGATTATTCCAATTCGTTTCATGAAATTGAGGTTGCGGTATGTGTTGATTCGGATAAGGTCAACTAGATATACGTGATAGGTTAAAATTATGATATGTCGGGTTGGTAATATCCAATTCAAAAGAGGTGTAATATGGATTCCTATTAAAATTGGAAAAATTATTGTTATAAGCCATATCACACAAGAAATATTAAAAACAAATAAAGAAAAAAATTTAATCAAAGTTAGGGTGAATCTTGACCTAGACGACTCCTAACTTTAGACTGTCTTTAGGAGTATATGGTCGACCTTAACCACAAGTTAATCGGCCAGGTAGGTGGCAAGGTTGGTGGGAGGTTATCCGTCAAAAACGTTCCTTAATTAAGTAACCACCAACCTTCGGGCTTTCGGCCCTTAATCCCCTTCCTAGACACCGATTTGGTAAGAGTTAATTTCGAACAACTTTCACCTTCAGCCAATCTCCTAATGAGTCTGAGTTAACCTAAGGCCAACGTCTAGTCAATTTTTATTTTAGGGTTAGGGTTGTGAGTGCGACGGAGATGATTTGTGGGCCAAGAAAGGGTGATGAAATCCCCACCTTATCTTGTTTATGGGTTTTGCCCTTAAATTGATTTAGTGCACGTGTAAAGAAATAGACAAGTAGTCACTCAAAAGCAGTAAATCAGCCAAGGGTGCTTCCTAGTCTATATGCAATGCGAACGTACCTTGTCTCCAACACTCTTCAACAGAAATTAAAAAAATTAAATAGACACGTGCCTATGATGCAAGAGTAATTTTTTTTTATTAACTAATAGGTTACTGTTAATTAGTTAGCAGTATGCAGGGTGATCACAGAGAAAACTTATCAGAGCAGTAAACAGAACTTGCAATTTGCAGAAACTTGCAAAAAATTCAGTCAGTAATTCACTACTATAACCGCGGATCCGCGGCTATTGCCGCGTTTGCGCGGCTAGATAGTAGGCTCTGCTGCTCTGCCTTCTAGGGCAGAGGCAGAGATTTGCTATATGTCCTTAGCTGCAGCTAATTTTCCTGTTATCAGATCCTGCAAACAAGAAATAAATAAATAATTAGTTTTTTTTAGAGAATATCGTACCGTTCCCTCCCCGGCAACGGCGCCAAAATTTTGATTGGGAAAAACAGAGATATAGTTTAAGGGTTAGAAGGATGTTATCTGAATGGGTGCGTGTCTCTGTCTTCCACAATATATCCGCGGTAGCAAGGGCTTTGCGGGTCGAATCCACAGGGAGGAATGCGATAGAAGCTTTTCGGAACGATTTTCTCTAAGAGTTAGCTTGAAAAAAAAAGGATATTGATTGTAAGAAATAGTTTTAGAAGTATAGTCTACTAATCATCTATCACAACCAAAGTATTATTCTAAAAGAATAAACATCATATTGAATAAAGAATTATCTACATAAGGTTTTGATTGAGAATCAAGAAAGATGAATAACAATGTTGTAAACTCTAATTCATGTGCACTAATAAAATCAAACTATAATTCATCCTAATTTCAAAGCATAGCATAAGAAAAGTCTACTTTGTAAATCACCTAGAGGGGGGGTGAATAGGTGATGGCTAATCTAATGGTCACTAAATGCGGAATTAAAAACTTATTATACTAAACACCAAGTTTAACACAAGAGTGTAGCCGAATTCCCCGTGAAGGGCTCTGAACTAACTCCTCAAGATTCCTCTAGATAAGAGTTGAGGTGCCGCGTTGGCTCTCTTGGTTGAAGACTAGTGTTAGCAAACACACCCCAAGCATATAACAATTAAGCACAATAAGAATATCAAGCATGTAAAGATAAAGACAATAATAGCATGCAAGATATAAAGACAAAGAGATAGAGAGTGAGCTATCGTAAACACGGGAGATTTGTTTCGAGGTTCGAGCACACTTGCTCTACGTCCCCGCCTTCACACTTGAAGGATTTCTACTATAAACCGATCCCACCGGATCACTCGGTGCGGCAACACCTATAAGGAGTTCCCACTAGAACTCTTGGACTCTCTAGTCCCGTACACACCGCAAGCCCACAAGCTCACCGAGGCCGCACCTCAAACACGGAGTTCACACACGAACTTGAAACACCGCGAACACAGCCGTCCGCCTCCTCAAAGCACAAAGAATGAAACTTTGGTGATCACAATACTTTGATCACCTAAAATCCTCTCACAACAAATCCCTATAGGTAGATATAGTAATGGATAGCTCAAGTGTTGCGTGAGAAAACAAGGATTGAAATGGTAGAGGAAAACTCAAGAAAATCACTTTTAAACACTCTTGATAAACTCCCCTTTTGATTGGAAATATTTGCTCTCTAAACAGGTGGGAAAAGCTCTGAAAAGAGTTGGAAAAACTAGATCAAAAATCACTTCAAAATCTTGTAGAAAACAGCCCCCAAATGCCCCAATTTATAGAGCTAAAAAAACTAGCGTTGGAGCCAGGTTGGCCTGTCGGTCGACCGCCGGGTCGACTGGCCAACGGTCAGAAATCTGACCGTTGTGCCAGCGGTCGACCGACCGGTCGACCGTGGCCTGGATACAGAGAGCAGACTCTCTGTCCGGTCGACCGGCCCGGTCGACCGGGCTTTCCAGAGAGCAGAAGCTCTCTGCGGTTCGACCGGGTCGGTCGACCGATCCTCTAGCCAGAGCTGGCGTACACGTCTGTGCACGTCGGTCGACCGACTCGATTGACCGACTTCAAGCTCGGTCGACCGGCCCGGTCGACCGGCTGAAGCCAGGACAGGAATTCTGGGATAGAAATCTTGGTCATTATGGCTCAAATAAAATCCCATAAAATTATGAAAAATCTACAAAAATAGTTTTAACATAATACTTTGATAATCAAACATGCTTGCACAAAATTAAGACATGTTACAAACAATTTGAACTATTTTGTAACTTAGAAATTTTGGCTAAAAACGAAAACTGTATTTTTCCAAAATTGATTTTTCCAAAACTTCTCCAAATACAAAAATATTATATTTAAATTACTTTTGAAGCATAGAGTGTATGGATATGATCCACTACACATACATGATAAAATATCTATATTTTTGACATTAAGCTCTAAAACGGTTTTGGTTAACAACACATGTATACTTTGAATACCAAAAACCAAACCGGTATTTTTCTAAAAGAAAACTCTTTGTATTTTTCCAAAATAAAAATTCTTTTATAAAAACTCATCTAAATCAAGAGTGTGTGTGTATATGGTATACTTGAGCAATCCACCAACTATTCTATCCTTTACATTTTAACTAAAAATAAAATCTTATAAAAAACAAACCTAGACACAAGTCTTGATCTTGAAGTCTTCACTTGAAGTCTTCTCATCTCCTTGACTTGGTCCAAACACGATCCAACGAGCTAGACTCCTCTTGAGTACTTGATGTGGTCTTGATGCACAAGCTCTTGAATCAAACCGTGCTAGCTCCAAAACTTGACTTTAAATCCTTTGTTGAAGCTACACACCTACTAAGATCTTGATCACAAATCTGAAACTACATAAACACAAGATCATTAGTACTATAACTACATGAGTTGATCATCATCAAAACTAGAGTGATGGGCCTTTGGGCCAACAATCTCCCCCTTTTTGATGATGACAAAACTCATGAAGTTATATATGCATGGATTAAAGTAAAGCCTCAAAGAAGCTCCCCTTAACTCATGCATAACAATAAACAATAAGATATGGCAATGAAGCACATAAAATGTTTGCAATATAACATGCCAAACAAGCATATAAAAAACTCATCTTATCTCCTTGTATTTGCAAACAAACAATGCAAAAAAAATATGAAAACAAATAAAATAAATATAAAATACTTCTCCCCCTTTATGAATAAAGTAAGGAAACATGCATATATACTAAAAACTTCTCAAATACTTCTCTTTTTTTGTCAATCATCAACAAAAGGGTTAAAGTAAAAACAAATCTTCCCCCTTTTTGTCAAAAGCAAAAATCAATAAAAGGGGTGACATCAAACAAATCAATAAAGGATATATGCGATATACATTCATGAAGAGGAAGACGCTAAGTTAACTTCTCTACACATATACATTACATGAAAGAGGGATGACAAGCCCTAATTCACATAATGCATAATATGCAATGCATAAGAGGAGATGTGAAGCTCCCCCTACACACGTGTACCGCATAAAGAAGAGTTGTCAAGCTCCTCAATATAAGATACACTCATCATGAATCTTTATGTAGAAGAGATGTTAAGCTCTCCTTGCATATAGGCAATACAAAAAAACATTTTTAATTTTCAAAATTTCATATTAAAACAAAATTTTGAATTTCCTCAATAAACAAATTTTGAGATATCATATAAACAAAAATTTTAAGATACCAATTGTAGTCAAATTTTAAGATATCATTGTAAATAAACATTACAAATTTTGAATTAATCAAAATAGAATCATATTGATACTAATTGAAAATTATTGTAAATTATTTTGATACCAATTGCAATCAATAGATACCAAATGAAGATTATTGCACATTTTTGATATCAATAAAAATACCAATTTTAAAATATGCATAAGCTTATTAAAATATCAATTGAGAAATCAATTGAAAATAAAGATTTGAATTAAGCTTAGCATAAACAAATTTTGTGCTTTAAATATGTAAATCAATTTTTAATCAAGCACAAATAAAACATATATATGTATGAGAATGAAAATACCAATAGAAATTATGAAGCATACATATATAGGAAACAAAGTATGAGTATATACAAAATGAATATCAATTGAGATACCAATTGAAAATAACAATGTAAATCAAGTATTAACTCATATTGAAGAATAAATAACTAGTTAAATTAATTTTTGAAAAACTAGTTAAAGATCCTTCAAAAACATGAAACTAAATCATATTTTTTTCATGAATCATACCAAATACACAAGAGTTGACACTCAAAATCGATAAATCTCAAAAAGAATCATGAAACAAAGTCATGAATAAACAAATAAAGTGTGAGTGTATAAGAATCATGTGTTTAGCATTTTTCATGAAGATAATCAATGAAACTCAAAAACAAACATGAATAACATTTTATCAAACAAAACATGAAAATTTATTTTAAAAACTAAACTTCTAGGTATATGTATGTTTTATCCAAAACTAACAATATGCATGCATATCCCAAACATAAAAAGAGTTCATAATGTAAATTACATGAAGGCAAATGACTCATGGGTATACATGTATATTTATTAGATTTGAGTACAAGATACATATACATGAAGTAAAACATGAATATAGGCAAAACAAGTGTAAATGAGAAAATCATCAAAACTAGGCTATACATGTACATATAGTGAGTACAAATGAACAATGAAGTGCAAACATATATGAATCAATTTGTTGATCACTACTTGTACAAGTATAAATCCAAGTTATAATAAAAACTACATTTAAACTAGTATTTACCACATGAAGCACAAAACATGAACATGCTAAAAATATCATATATGAACAAGCATGTAAATAAATTAGGAGTTTAAGATAGTTACCAAACCAAAGAACTATACTCTAAATCTCCAAAACATGGTGGTTGTCCCACCAAACTCCTTGATAGCGGTGCATCAAAAGTATGTCCATCATGTCCATGTGCATCCACCATCAAGGCACCATTCCTCTCACGTTTTGTGAGAGCCCGCACCTACATCAAAAACACAAGGTGGGGATTTTGGTACCCATTTTCTTTGGGTCCTGGGGGTTAGCTTTGTAAGAAACCCAAACATTTTTGTTATTAGCAAAATTAATAACATTTATCTTATCATAACAAAATTTTGCTAAATGGCCTTTGCGGCCACAATGTGTATATTTGTACACTCTAGCATGCATATGTGTATGTGTGTGATCATGACGTGCAAATAGTGAATATGCATGAGGTGAATGATGTGCATAAATATGTGGAGTTTGTTTCTTTGAAAACAAGGACTCCAATCTCTTATGGTTAAATGCACAATTGCTCAAGGTTGAGCTCAAACAATTTATTTTATTTTTCAAAGATTTCATCTCATTAGTGGTGGCATGTAAAGCATGATGAGAAATAGAATCATTTTTCTTATTCTTTTTAGAAACATTTTCTTTTTCTTTTTCAATCATTTTTCTTTTCAAAGAAGTGTTTTCATTTAAAGCAGCTTCTTTTTTGTTTTTCCACCAAAACAATTTTTTTTCAAATTAGTGTTCCCTTCACAAAGATCATTTAGTTTAGACATCAAGGAAACATTGTAATTTTTCAAATTTCATTTTCTTTTTCAATGCATGCAAATTTATTTTTAAAAGACTCATTTTCTTTTAACATGCAATCAAAATTCTTTTTCAAATTTTTGTTATCCTTTTTAATCATGTCATATTTTTCTAGGAATTGTTGACAAAAGAAGCAAGTTCATTATATGACATATCAACATCCTCCTCTACCTCGGATTCGGTAGTTACCTCAAGGGGGTTATCCCCTTGGACCATGTAGCACACGTTGGAGGTGTCACTTCCAACATCCGAGTCGCTCCCCGCATAATATTGTTCTTTTTCGCCAAGGGAGATAATGGTGTTCCAAACTACAAAAGCCGAATCAAGATTAGCAACCTTAGATAATAAACATCATTTATGGTAGATTTTAAAGCATGGAGGGCTTTTGAGTTAGCCTCAATATACTTGCTATTATTAACATATGAATCATTAATGGTAGCAAGATAAACATGAATGCCTAGGCCTTTGAGGTACAAAGACATTTAACCTTCCAAGTTTGGATGTTAAGAATGTCAAAGGTGGGAGGTGTCATGAAATCCATGGTGTGTGTACAAATATTGTGATTAGCCTAAAAATGAGGATCTTTAACTCTAGGTTGTAAGACCCAAATCAAGAGCACTTGGCTCCGATACCAATTGTAAATCACCTAGAGGGGGGTGAATAGGTGATTGCTAATCTAATGGTCACTAAATGCGGAATTAAAAACTTATTATATACTAAACACCAAGTTTAACACAAGAGTGTAGCCGAATTCCCCGTGAAGGGCTCTGGACTAACTCCTCAAAATTCCTCTA
Organism: Agave tequilana; assembly: GCA_038442645.1. Taxonomy (NCBI): domain Eukaryota; kingdom Viridiplantae; phylum Streptophyta; class Magnoliopsida; order Asparagales; family Asparagaceae; genus Agave; species Agave tequilana. The sequence continues at coordinate 78,773 of JAVJIF010005630.1, forward strand.
GATAAGAGTTGAGGTGCCGCGTTGGCTCTCTTAGTTGAAGACTAGTGTTAGCAAACACACCCCAAGCATATAACAATAAGCATAATAAGAATATCAAGCATGTAAAGATAAAGACAATAATAGCATGCAAGATATAAAGACAAAGAGATAGAGAGTGAGCAATCGCAAACACGGGAGATTTGTTTCGAGGTTCGAGCACACTTGCTCTACGTCCCCGCCTTCACACTTGAAGGATTTCCACTATAAACCGATCCCACCGGATCACTCGATGCCGCAACACCTACAAGGAGTTCCCACTAGAACTCTTGGACTCTCTAGTCCCGTACACACCGCAAGCCCACAAGCTCACCGAGGACCGTACCTCAAACACGGAGTTCACACACGAACTCGAAACACCGCGAACACAACCGTCCGCCTCCTCAAAGCACAAAGAATGAAACTTTGGTGATCACAACACTTTGATCATCTAAAATCTCTCACAACAAATCCCTATAGGTAGATATAGCAATGGATAGCTCAAGTGTTGTGTGAGAAAACAGGGATTGAAATGGTGGAGGAAAACTCAAGAAAATCACTTTTAAACACTCTTGATAAACTCCCCTTTTGATTGAAAATATTTGCTCTCTAAACAAGTGGGAAAAGCTCTGAAAAGAGTTGGAAAAACTAGCTCAAAAACCACTTCAAAATCTTGTAGAAAACAGCCCCCAAATGCCCCAATTTATTGAGCTAGAAAAACTAGCCGTTGGAGCCAGGTTGGCCTGTCGGTCGACCGCCCGATCGACCGACCAACGGTCAGAAATCTGACCGTTGTGCCAACGGTCGACCGGCCGGTCGACCGTGGCCTGGATACAGAGAGCAGACTCTCTGTCCGGTCGACCGGCCCGGTCGACCGGGGCTTCCAGATAGCAGAAGCTCTCTGCGGTCGACCGGGTCGGTCGACGGCCCTCCAGCCAGAGCTGGCGTACACGTCTGTGCACATCGGTCGACCGACTCGGTCGACGACTTAAGCTCGGTCGATCGGCCTGGTCGACCGGCTGAAGCCAGGACAGGAATTCTGGGATAGAAATCTTGGTCATTATGGCTCAAATAAAATCCCATAAAATTATGAAAAATCTACAAAAATAGTTTTAACATAATACTTTGATAATCAAACATGCTTGCACAAAATCAAGACATGTTACAAACAATTTGAACTATTTTTGTAACTTGGAAATTTTGGCTAAAAATGAAAACTGTATTTTTCCAAAATTGATTTTTCCAAAACTTCTCCAAATACAAAAAACAAGATATTTAAACAACTTTTGAAGCATAGAGTGTATGGATATGATCCACTACACATACATGATGAAATATCTATGTTTTTGATATTAAGCTCTAAAACGGTTTTGCTTAACAACACATGTATACTTTGAATACCAAAAACCAAACCGGTATTTTTCTAAAAGAAAACTCTTTTGTATTTTTTCAAAATAAAAATTCTTTTATGAAAACTCATCTAAATCAAGAGTGTGTGTGTATATGGTATACTTGAGCAATCCACCAACTATTCTATCCTTTACATTTTAACTAAAAATAAAATCTTATAAAAAACAAACATAGACACAAGTCTTGATCTTGAAGTCTTCACTTGAAGTCTTCTCATCTCCTTGACTTGGTCCAAACACGATCCAACGAGCTAGACTCCTCTTGAGTACTTGATGTAATCTTGATGCACAAGCTCTTGAATCAAACCGTGCTAGCTCCAAAACTTAACTTTAAATCCTTTGTTGAAGCTACACACCTACTAAGATCTTGATCACAAATCTGAAACTAAATAAACACGAGATCATTAGTACTATAACTACATGAGTTGATCATCATCAAAACTAGAGTGATGGGCCTTTGGGCCAACATACTTAACATTATGCTATCAAAGTATTTAGATATGAACTATGAATAACCATTTAAGAAGTGCAACTTAATTAGTTAAACTCAATCATTCATTTATCTTCAAGAAAAACAATTTTAATCGTAGGGTTTTTAATAATAAATATCAATCAATTCATCTTTTAACTAAACTAGGGTTGATCCAGAGATTAGCAAACTATAAGTTTTAATTAGTTAAACATATTTTTATTTTTAATTTTAATTTTTATTATGAATAAGAAAGGTTGCATGAAAATTAAAAGAAGAAAAACAATTAAGCTAAAGCAGAAAAATAAATTGAATTGCAAAACAAGAAAAGTAAAAGAATAA